>CAUYRH010129484.1:0-23361 GCA_963574655.1 Perodicticus potto
TGCAACCAAAAAATGGCTGGGCGTTGTGGCAGGCACCTGTGGTCCCAGCTACTTGGGAGGCGGAGGCAGGAGACTCACTTGAGCCCAGGAATTGGAGGTTGCTGTGAGCTGTGATGCCACAGCACTCTGTCCAGGGTGACAGCTTGAGGCTCTGTCTCAAAAAAAAAAAAAAAAATTATGAAAGTAGCTGGGCATTGTGGCGGGTGCCTGTAGTCCTAGCTACTCAGGAAGCTGAGGTAAGAAAATTGCTTGAGCCCAAGAGTTGGAGGTTGCTGTGAGCTGCGACGCCATAGCACTTTACCAAGGGTGACAGAGTGAAACTATCAAAAAAATAAATTATGAAAGATGACAAATAAGTTCTGATTTGGAGACTACCACTCTAAGCAGAGATCAGCACCTGGGGTTTCTGAGGTGTCAGTAGAGACTACGAGCCTCAAAGGATTCTGTAGTAAAATACCATAATTTGTGATTTGAAGAGACCAGTTGATGGTAAGATGCACTGCAACTTAATAATCACTTCTAGGCATACAAGAAATACGACCACATCAGGTATACACATAAATTGTAAATCTATTCCTATTTTTTGGAAACATTGGGAAATTGTGTATCTTCAATTTATGGAAACGTGGTAAATTGAAGAAATACCCATTCTCATCCAAAAAGACAGATCTATTCATAACATATAGAGTTAAGCAGATTACTGTAGGATTTCTTAGAGGTTTTAATAATTTGAATTGGTGACTCGGTGCCTGTGGCTCAAGTGGCCAAGGCGCCAGCCACATACACCTGCGCTGCCGGGTTCGAATCCAGCCCGGGCCTGCCAAACAACAATGACAGCTGCAACCAAAAAATAGCTGGGTGTTGTGGCCGGCACCTATAGTCCCAGCTACTTGGGAGGCAGAGTCAGGAGAATCCGTTGAACCCAGGAGTTGGAGGTTGCTGTGAGCTCGGATGTCACAGCACTCGACTGAGGGTGACAGCTTGAGTCTCTGTCTCAAAAAAATAATAATAATAATAGTAATTTGAATTGGTATGATGAACATGGGAAGAGATAGAATATAGTTTCCCAGTTGTCATTCGAACCTTTTTGTTTTGTTTATTTTAAAATAGACATAAAATTGTCCATTTTAAAGTATAGTCAGGCATCGCTTAACAACAGGCATAGTTTTAAGAAATTCATTATTAAACAGTTTCGTTCTTGTGCAAAAATCAAAGTGTGCCCTTACACAAACCTAGGTTATAGGATACAATGCATTGCTCCTAGGCTACAAACTTGTATACCATGTTACTGTACTGAACAGTGTGGGCAACTATAAATATGTGTGTATTAAACATAGAAAAGGTACAGTAAACATGCAGTATAAAAGATAAAAAATGGCACACCTATGAGGTTATTCTGAGTCCGTGAGTGAGCAGTAAGTGAATGTGAAGGTGTAGGACATTACTGTTCTTTCATACACTTTATAAACACACTGTTCACTTAGATATCACTAAAATTATTATTATTATTTTCTTTTTTTTCATGAGACAGAGCCTCAAGCTGTCACCCTGGATAGAGTGCTGTGGCATCACAGCTCACAGCAACCTCCAATTCCTGGGCTCAAGCGAGTCTCCTGCCTCTGCCTCCCAAGTAGCTGGGACTACAGGTGCCCGCCACAACGCCCAGACATTTTTTGGTTGCAACCGTCATTGTTGTTTGGTGGGCCCGGGCTGGATTCGAACCCGCCAGCTCAGGTGTACGTGGCTGGTGCCTTAGCCCGCTGAGCCACAGGCGCCGAGCCTATCCACCACCTTTTAACTGTCTTTCATACCCACTCCCCAGAGAGGCAGACTCACTGCATCACTTCCTACTATCCGCAAAAGAGGTCCTCTATGTGCTCACTATCACCCATTAAAGAAGCCATTCCTGGCAGCACTCTTCCTTCTCTGTGCCATGGCTTCCACACTTTGTTCTCTGCTGCATTCGTAAGCTGAAGTTCCCACCCTCAGGTCCAAGTGCCTAGACCACCTCCTTTGTGCGCACATCCCGCAAGACTGAAAGAGTGACAGGCACTTGGGGGCGGGGGGCAGGGAGCAGGCAACGGCGCTATGGCAAAGCATGGACTCAGAGGGCTGAATCTTGGGGGCACTGAGTGGAGGGCGTTCCGGAGCTGGAGGACTGGAGCAGCCCTCGACTGGCAGCATCCGACCTAGTGGCGTGGATAATCTCAACAGGCCGTTGGGTGAGCACGAGCGCCCCCCGTGCCCTGTTGGTCACCAACCTCCTGGCCTGGGACGCAGTGCCCAGGCCGCGCAAGGTGTTGCGGAAACCCTCAGCGCTGAAGTAGTACACCAGCGGGTCCAGCACGCAGTTGGCGCCGGCCAGCAGCACCATCACCATAAGCACCCCGCGCACCCGATCGCGCGCCGCGTGGCTCGCCACCACCAGTTTGCCCCTCAGCAGCCCGTAGACCGCCAGCGTGGCGTTATAGGGCACGAAGCACAGCAGGAAGATGACCAGGCTGGCCAGCAGGAGGCGCACGGTCTTCCTCTGCCTCTGGCTCCGCGTGGCGTCTGGCCGCGCGAGCGTCCAGAAGACCCGGCTCGACGAGTAGACCACCGCCACCAAGGGGAGCAGGAAGCCCAGGGTCTCGGCCAGCAGCACTAGTGGCAACAATCTGCCCTTCCACAGCTCGTCGCTGAAGCTCTCAAAGCACAGGCGCACCTTGCGGCCATTGTAGCTGCAGAGCGAGGGCCTGTGCACAAAAGCGATGGGCACGGCGAACACCAAGATGAGCACCCACACGCCGAGGCAGAGCAGCCGCGCCACTCGGGGATGCCGCAGGTGGCGCAGCCGCAGTGGGTGCACGATGGCGGCGTAGCGGTCCATGTTGATGAGCATAAGGAAGATGCAGCTGCCGTACATGTTCATCTGGAAGATGGCACCTGCCGTCTGGCATAAGAGGTCTGGGAAGGGCCAGTAGTGCAGTGCGTTGTAGGAGACACGTACGGGCAGCGACAGGGTGAAGAGAAGGTCGCTGGCCGCCAGGTTGCACATGTACACACTCACTACCGAGTGCACGCGCAGTGCGCGCAAGAAGACCCAGAGGGCCAGAGCGTTGAGGGGAAGTGCAGCAGTCAGCACCAGGCTGTAGACCACCATGTGCAGCTGATGGGTGAACCGGTAGTCAGGACACTGGAGAACAGAACTATTGGTAGACGAGATGTTGGCTGAGGAGTTGGCCAACATTGTGCCAAACTTTGAGGGGGTGCTGCTAGGCTGAAGACATCATGGGGCACATCAGGGTCAGGGCATGGTTGTCACTTCTGGGTAGAGGCCTGGTGGGTGTACAGAGATGGTTCCAAAGCAAGCAGATGCTGGGCATGGGAATGTGGCCACAGGGACAGATGGCTGCCAAGGGTTGAGTGCCTTTGGTCACAGCTCCATCAGCAATGGAGACCTGGAACAAGGAGGCAGGCCAGAAGTTAATGTTAGGTAGGACAAGGCTGCAGACACAAATGTTTATCCAGTGAAAATGATTGTTCTGTTGAGTCTTTTCTCAGCCTCAAGTCTTTTCTCCACCTTCCAATGGGCCAGAATAGCTTCGGATAGCTGGACTATATAGCACAGGGTTAAATGCCCAAGCTCCAAAGTCAGGGACTCCAGACTGCTTAGATTTAAATCTGGCTTTTCCAACTTGCCTAGCTGTGTGACCTCAGAAAAGTTAATCTCTCTGAATCTCATTTTCCTTGCCTGGCCAGGGGTGACATGCAGAACATGAGGAGTTGAATGGCAGTCTTTACTTCATGAGGTTGTTTGGAGATTAAATAAGATGATGTATGTAAAATGCTGCTTAGATTGCTGTTATTACCTTATAAGATCCCTCCCTCCATACCCCCCTTCCTTCCATGTGTACTTAGCCCATAGGTGGTTCTAGGTATGTTCACATCAGTGAACAAAACAAAAAGGCCCCTGTAGTCCCAGCTACAGGTGGAGGATTGCTTGAGCACAGGAGTTCTAGGTTGTAGTATGCTATGCCAGTGGTGTGTTCACACTAAGTTTGGCATCAATATGGTGACCTCCCAACAGAAGGGGACCATCACATTGCCTAAGGAGGAGTGAACCAGCCCAGGTCAGATAATAAGCAGGTCCAAATTCCTGTGCTAATCGGTAGTGAGATCTCACCACTTCACTCCATGGCAACACAGCAAGACCCTGGCTTTAAAAAAAAAAAAAATTAAAGATAAAAAATAAAAAGGCTTGGCCAGAGGCATGGTGGCTAATGTCTGTAATCCTAGGACTCTTGGGATGCCGAGGCGGGTGGATTGCTTGAACTGAGGAGTTTGAGACTGGCCTAAGCAACAGCGAGACCCCATCTCTACTAAAAAAGAAAAACCAGCTGGGTGTTATGGCAGGCACTTGTAGTCCCAGCTACTCTGGAGGGTGAGGCAAAAGGATCACTTGAGCCCAGATATTTGAGGGTGCTATGAGCTAGGACACCATGGTCCTCTACCCAGGGGGACAGAGTGAGACTCAAAAAAATAAAAACAATTTTAAAAAGACTTTTCCCCCATCTACTTTACATTCCAGGGGAGGGAGACAGATAATAAAGAAGTGAATAGGTAGTATGTCAGGCGGCAAGAAGCACTTCAGAGCACCTCCGCTGCACCAGGTGCTAGGCTGGCTTCCCATTATCTAAAGAATAAAGTTCAAACCCCTGAGCTCAGTATGAAATCCCAGGCTCACTCACCACATGCTCCTGTGTGGGCTGGCTTTGTGGTCAGAGCCACATGGGTTTAGCTTAATGATTTTACCTAGTTAACCCTCAGTTTCTTCATCTGTAAAATGAGAATAATAATGGAGGCCTCATAGGGTGCTGGCACACCAGCTGTGCCCAGAGTCACTTTAAAGCAAACTTGGCAGCCCAGTTTTGACAGGCAGGGAGAGGGAGTGAGATTTTCCTGGTGCTCCCCAAGTTAGTTCCAGGGTCTACCTAAGGAGCATCTCATATGAAGGTCTATGGTAGAAGGGAGATGGTGGTTTAGTAGTAAGGGCTCAAAGAAGACCTAAGGCCAGAGAGAGTGGAGGTGAGGAAAGGAAGTACCCCAGGTGCTGCCAGAGAGTAGACCACAGCAGCTTCAGTTCTTGGGCAAAAGTTGGTCAACAAAGGATGCGACCAAGAGGAAGAGGAGCCAGAAGATGAATTATGGTCTGAGGCTCTTCCTCAACCACATAAGTTTACAAAGCTACCCTTCTATTGTAAATATAGATACTATTTTTGTGTGTGTATGATAAAATGCACATAAAATGTATCCTTTTTTTTTTTGAGACAGAGTCTTACTTAGTCGCCCTCTGCAGAGTGTTGTGGAGTCATAGCTCACAGGAACCTCAAACTCTTGGGCTCAAGCAAGCCTCTCGCCTCAGCTTTCTGAGCAGCTGCGACTATAGGAACCTGCCAGAAAGCCAGCTATTTTTAGAGATGGGGTCTCGCTTTTGCTCAGGCTGGTCTCAAACTCCTGGCTTAAGCAATCCACCTTCCTCGGTCTCCCAGGGTGCTAGGATTATATGCATGAGCCACTGTTCCCAGTCAAAATGTATTATTTTTAAGTGTACAATTCAGGGTTATTAAGTACATTGACAATGTTGCACAAATATTACCACTATCTATTTACAGAAATAGAACTTTTTCATCATCCTGAACAACTCTATCCCCGTTAAGTAATACTGCCCACCCCACCTCCACCCCCACCTCTAGCCCCTGGTAACCTCTATCCTACTTTCTGTCTCTATGAATTTGCCTATTCTAGATACCTCATATAAATGAAAGTATATGATATTTGTCCTGTCCTTCTCATGTCTGGTTTATTTCACTTAGCATAATATTTCCAAGGCTCATCAATGTTGTAGTATGTAACAGAATTTCTTTTATCATTATTATTATTATTATTATTATTTTTTGCAGAGAAAGAGTCTCACTTTATTGCCCTTGGTAGAGTGCCGTGGCGTCACACAGCTCACAGCAACCTCCAGCTCCTGGGCCTAGGCAATTCTCTTGCCTCAGCCTCCCGAGCAGCTGGGACCACAGGCGCCCGCCACAACGCCTGGCTATTTTTTTTGTTGCAGTTTGGCCAGGGCCAGGTTTGAACCCGCCACCCTCGGTATATGGGGCTAGTGCCCTACTCACTGAGCCACAGGTGCTGCCCTAGAATTTCTTTTTTTATGGCTGAATAATATATTCATTTGTATATATACCTCACATTTTGCTTATATACTCATCTGTCAATGGACAATTTGGGTTGTTTCCACCTTTTAGTTATTGTGAATAATGCTACTGTGGGCCAGGCGTGGTAGCTCACATCTGTAATCCTAGCACTTTGGGAGACCGAGGTGAGTGGATTGCTTGAGCTCATAAGTTCGAGACCAGCCTGAGCCAGAGCGAGACTCCCATCTCTAAAAAAATACCTGGCCAGGAAGGCGCCTGTAACTCATCGAGTAGGGCACCGGCCCCATATGCTGAAGGTGGTGGGTTCAAACCTAGCCTCGGCCGAACTGCAAAACAGAAAAATAGCCAGGCGTTGTGGCGGGCGCCTGTATTCCCAGCTACTCGGGAGGCTGAGGCAAGAGAATCGCCTAAGCCCAGGAGTTAGAGGTTGCTGTGAGCTGTGTGACGCCATGGCACTCTACTGAGGGTGATAAAGTGAGACTCTGTCTCTACAAAATATATATATATATATATCTGGCCATTGTGGTGGGAGTCTGTAGTCCCAGCTAGTAGGTAGGCTGAGGCAAGAGAATCGCTTGAGCCCAAGAGTTTGAGGTTGCTGTGAGCTGTGACACTGCGACACTCTCAAAAAAGTGAGACTTGGGGCGGCACCTGTGGCTCAAAGGAGTAGGGTGCTGGCCCCATATACTGAAGGTGGTAGGTTCAAATCTAGCTCCGGCCAAAAACTGCAAAAAAAGTGAGACTCTATGTCAAAAAAGAAAGAAAGGAGTACCCGTAGCTCAGTGGTTAGGGTGCAGGCCACATGCTCCGGGGCTGATGGGTTTAAACACAGCCCAAGCCTGTTAACAACAAAAACAAAAAGGAAAATAGCCAGGCGTTGTGGTGGGGGTCTATAGTCCCAGCTACTTGGGAGGCTGAGGCAAAAGAATCACTTGATCCTAAGAGTTTGAGGTTGCTGTGAACTATGATGCTATAGCACTCTACCAAGGGTAACAAAGTGAAACTCTGTCTCAATAAAGAAAAAAAGGGAGGGGTGGCGCCTGTGGCTCAAAGGGGTAGGGCACTGGCCCCATATATCGAAAGTGGCAGGTTCAAACCTGGCCCCGGCCAAAAACTGCAAAAAAAAGGAATAAATAAATAAATAAATAAATACTGGGCCCAATAGTTCATGCCTGTAATCCTAGTACTTTGGGAAACCAAGGTGTGTGTATTGCTTGAGTTCAGGAGGTAGAGACCAGCCTGAGCAAGAGCAAGACCTCATTTCTACTAAAAGTAGAAAAACTATTTGGGTTTTGTGGCCAGCACCTGTAGTCCCAACTACTCCAGAGGCTGAGGCAAGAGAATTGCTTGAGCCCAAGAGTTTGAGTTTGCTGTGAGCTGTGATGCCACTGCACTCTACTGAGGGTGACAGAATGAGACTCTGTCTCAAAAAATATAATAATAATGCTGCCCTGAACATGCAGGTCTAGACGTCATCTTAGGGAGAAAAGTTATTTGAGATGCTGAGCAATTATCTCAAGACGCTGAGATGGGCCCATCTTTTCAAAGGGCACTTTTGAACTTTTTCATTGAACTAAGTCATAAATCTGATTATAACAAGTTTTCTTGTGGGTATTTGTTTGTTCTCCCTCCAACCACCACCACCAGCAGTTTGAGACTTGTAAGAGGCATGGTAAAGCAGTTAAAGGGAATAAAAAAATATTTCCTCTACAAAAATACCAATCTTAACAACAAAAATAATACCAAACTATATATGTGTATATATATGTATATATATATATATATTTTATTATTATTATTATTTTTTTTTTGCAGTTTTTGGCTGGGGCTGGGTTTGAACCCACCACCTCTGACATATGGGGTCAGCGCCCTACTCCTTTGAGCCATAGGCGTGCCAATATCAAACAATATTTAAACATGCTGAAGAGCAAATAAAACCAGGCTTCGCTGCTCCAATCACACAAAATTTTGCACATACCTTATGTTTTCAAGACTCTACCTTTGCTCATGCTGTCTCTTCAACTTGGAATGTCTTTCCTCCCATTCTCTGATGGCAAACCCAGTCATTCCTCAGGACTCTATGAAGCCTTCTCTGAGCCCTCTCCCTGCAAGGCAGATGTAGCACCCTCACTGAGCTTCCAGCACTGGCAGGTTTAGCAGAGCTGTTCTGGTGCGTAAGAAGTTGGCTGTTCTTGATCTGCCCCTCCCAGACTACGGGCTCTTGAGGGAGGGACTATGGACTGTGGCTTATTCATCTTTGTATGAGCACTTACCTCAGTAAGCGTTGAGTGAAGCAATGCTTACAGCTATCATTTACTGCTCAGTCACCATATCCCAGGACATTTTATATACATACTCCCTAATGCTTCCAACAGTCCTCTAAGTCATTTTTACAGGAAAGGACACATAAGCTCAAGAGGTTGAAGTGAAGTCAGGATTCCTATCTAACACTGCCCAGCTCCAAAGTCCAAGCTGTATCATCTTCCTTCACACAAGAGAGGATGGTTAGAGCAGAAAGATGCTGGATAGAGCACCTGGTCATTTACAGGCGCCTATATGAAATCTGCTCTTAGATAAATTATTTTACTTCCTATTGAAATACCTGTATTTACTTTATTTATTTATCTTTAATTTTATTTATTTATCTATTTTTTTGAGACAGAGTCTTACTCTATTGTCCTGGGTAGAGTGCCATGGCATCATATATAGCTCACAGCAACCTCAAACTCTTGGGCTCAAGTGATCCTCTTGGCCCAGCCTCCTGAGTAGCTGGGACTACAAGTGCTGCCACAACACCCAGCTAGTTTTTCTATTTTTAGTAGGGGGGGGGTGTCTTGTTCTTGCTCAGTCTGGTCTCAAACTCCTGACATCAAGTGATCCATCCAATTTGGCCTTCTAAAGTGCTAGAATTATAATCGTGAGCCACCATGCCCAGTCTTGTATTAAGTAACCCACTTTCTTCTTTCCCCCACTTTGAACACTTGGTAACACAAACTCAATCTTTCTTTCACACGTAAACACAAATATGCCTCCTGGCAGTTTCCCCTTAAATATATACTTAAGCACTTAGTTTGCTGCTTTGGACCGCTCAGTTATTTTGTGTGTATTCGTTTCATTTCCCCAACTAGATGCTAAGGTCCTGGGGTGGGGGCCACACCCTACAGAAACTCTTCAGTCTCTGCCTGACAGGAAATCCACATCCCCACCATGTTAGCCTACCCGGGAATCCTGTGATAACCTCTTGTATCAATCTAGGTAAGTAATCTAACTCTCTCTCTCTCTCTGACACACACACACACGTCTAACTCTGCTGTCCTGGCTGGAATGCAGTGGCAATGATTGTAGTTCATTGCAACTTCAAACTCTTGTGTTCAAGTGATCTTCCTGCCTCAGCTTCCTGAGTAGCTGGGGTAGTAGTACAGGCATGCACCCCCACATTTGGCTAATTTTTAAATTTTTTGTAGAGATGGGTTCTCACTCCAGGCTTGCCTTGAACTCTTAGCATCAAGTGATCCCCCCATCTCAGCCTCTCAAAGTGCTAGGATTATAGGCATGAATCACCATGCCCGTCTCTTAACCACTTCTTATCATAGTTCTATCTTGTTCACGTGTATAACTTGCTTAGTAAACGGCCATGTCACTTAAATGGCCCGTTTGGAAACAGCTCTGTTAAGCTATCACTGACAGTTAATACTATAATTACAAGAACACTTCACCATTCTTTTTTTTTTTTTTTTTTTTTTTTATGTGAGACAGAGCCTCAAGCTGTCACCCTGGATAGAGTGCTTGGCATCACAGCTCACAACAACCTCCAATTCCTGGGCTCAAGCGAGTCTCTTGCCTCCGCCTCCCAAGTAGCTGGGATTACAGGCGCCCGCCACAACGCCTGGCCATTTTTTGGTTGCAGCCGTCATTGCTGTTTGGCGGGCCCAGGCTGGATTCGAACCCGCCAGCTCAGGTGTACGTGGCTGGCACCTTAGCCCGCTGAGCCACAGGCGCTGAGCCACTTTATCATTCTTAACAATTACTTGAAGAACCAGTAACTCCTTACGATTAGGAAGCACATACTAGATACTGAATGAATAGATTATTTTCCGACAATGCCAAGTCTATCAGTTGAAAAAGTTACATTGTTAAACAGGCCAAAATGTGTTAATAGAACTGCTATTTAAAGTAAACTTAGGAATCCTTTACTAAAGGAAATGGCAATGCTCTCATTATTCTAATGGTGAGAAGTCCTTGGTACTCTTCATAGTGGAGCCCATTTGTCAAAAATCCACCTCTTTTTTTTTTTTTTTTTGAGACAGAGCCTCAAGACGTCACCCTGGGTAGAGTGCCGTGGCATCACAACTCACAGCAACCTCCAATTCCTGGGCTCAAGCAAGTCTCCTGCCTCCGCCTCCCAAGTAGCTGCAGGTGCCCGCCACAACGCCCGGCCATTTTTTGGTTGCAGCCGTCATTGTTGTTTGGTGGACCCAGGCTGGATTCGAACCCGCCAGCTCAGGTGTACGTGGCTGGTGCCTTAGCCCGTTGAGCCACAGGCGCCGAGCCAATCCACCTCTTTCTAATAACATCTAACAATGTCACAGGTTATCAGAATGGCCCACGCTAGGCACTGAGAACTGCCGGGCTCCTTCCCACCCCATTTTTGTGCCTCCCCAAGCCCTCTGGATCCCATCAATGAAGCTGAAGGGCACAGTGCCAGGCCAGATGCCAGATGGCGAAGATGAGGGTGGGAGTAGTGTGGGGACTACCAAAAAAGAGGCAAACAGGAAATAGAAAGAGGGATGTAGGTGTGGGGGAGGGGCAGCCCAGACCCTCCCCTCCAATCCCGCCTTGAAGAAGTGGTTAGGGCTTGGCACCTGTAGCTCAGTGGTTAGGATGCCGGCCACATACACTGGGACTGGTGGGTTTGAACCCAGCCCAGGCCAACTAAAACAACAATGACAACAACAAAAAAATAGCCAGGCTTTATGGCGGGCACCTATAGTCCCAAGTACTTGGGCGGCTGAGGCAGGAGAATCACTTAAGCCCAAGAATTTGAGGTTGCTGTGAGCTTTGATGCCATGGCGACATAGTGAGACTCTGTCTCAAAAAAAAAGTGATCAGATTTTGAGGAGAAATGCAGAAATCAAAGAAATAGCAGCTGCCCCCCCCCAAAAAAGGGACACCAGGAAGAAAGGACATGGAGGCCCACATTTGTTCAGTTATATCAACACACAATGGGCCGGGGGGTGGTGGCTTATGCCTATAATCTTAGCACTCTGGGAGGCCGAGGCGGGTGGATTGCCTGAGCTCACAGGTTCCAGACCAGCCTGAGCCAGAGCGAGACATCGTCTCTAAAAATAGTCAGGCGTTGTGGCGGGCACCTGTAGTCCCAGTTACCTGGGAGGCAGAGGCAAGAGAATTGCTTAAGCCCAGGAGTTTGAGGTTACTGTGAGCTATGATGGCACAGCACTCTACAGAAGGTGACAAAGTGAGACTCTGTCGCCAAAAAACCCCACACACAATTATATGGCCACATAGGCACACCACCACACAGGTGTGCATGTGCAAAGACACACAGAAGTATGTACACACTTAGAGATGTGCATACAAGAGCCCTAGTATCCATATCAGTGTAAATACATAAGTATGTGCACAGACAATTGGGCCGGAGGAGGAAGAGAAGACACAGCCCCTGCATTAGGTACAACACAGACATACAGAATCAGGCAGCTTCACAAGCATGTAGGTGTGTGCAAAGAGAGCTCAACCCCAAGGCTCTGCGGGACAAAGAAATCACCACACACATGGAGGGGAGGCTCCTTCCATATCATCCACCCCAATGTCACTCACACAGCAGAGCACGCACCACCACCTTCCTGTTTCCTGTGTCTCTGTCCTCCAGCTTCCCATGTGTACATCTGAGGCCAGGTTCCTTTCCTCTCAGCGCCTCTTTCTCATTGCCCTCTGAGCCTGGGCTGGGCACTGCTCTTTGCTGAGATAAGCTGGAGGGGCAGGGCTATTCTCTGCCACAGGCAGGAAGTAAAAATCAGAGTATAAAAGTTGGCAGGAAGCTAGACCACGATCATTCCCTCACTTCTCCTGTCTGCTCTCTCTGTGCTCCTCCTACCTTGCCCCCACACACATACCACACGCCTCGCCTCACTCTTGCTTTGCCTCCTCTTTTAAATAACTCACATCCTCCTATGTCCTCTGACCCTGACTCTCTAGGGTCAGAAGTTTGACAAGACTCTCAGATTTCCCACCTTCCTTGCCTCTGAAGATCAGCCCCACCCTCATTTCACATTCTCGTGACCTGTCACTATCTCAGCACCTTTGGTGCGTGCTCCAACCCTAGCTAAATCAGCTAAGCCCACTTCCTCTGCTTCAGGCAACATTGAGGGGAAGTACCCTTTCCCCATGCACATGTTTAATCAGAGAGACTCGCTAAAATACAGATATTCAGGCGTCCCCAAAATCCTAACTGTGCTGAGCCTCCAGCAGAAGGCTAACTCAGTCTCAAGGTTTCATGCAAAGCTTTATCCCAGCTGCTTTGGGGGTACACATGAATCCTACTCATGAGCTTATCCTAAGTCTGAGAGGCAGGGATGGGATGGGGTCTGTGGTGTGGACACAATACAGAGTCTCCAGGGCAAGGGAGAGGGCCTCCTTCTGCCCCAGGGGCCATGGTCTTCCCCAAGAGAGGGGTCCCTAGTGCACACAGTGTTGTGTCTGGTCTTATCTTCCCTCTTCCCTGCTCCAGACTTGCCTGCTTTTCCAGCCAAAATTTTTGCTCCAGCCTCTCCACCACCCTTCCCCACCTGAGCCTCTCTCTTCCCACATTTACAACATTGTCCTCCGCTGTCTTCTCCTTCCTGGGTACTCTGACCCCATTGCCCCTGACATTTTTCCAGGAAAAGGCAGAATATAAAGATGGCCTACAGCTCAATAGCTAGTTTCCCAGATGTAAGGATGACAACTTGCCACCCGCACATCTCCCTCCACCCTGCTTTCAAGAGCTGGAAAAACAGGAAATAATGGTCCAACCAAGAGAGGTCACTGACAGTTCCAGTCCCCACCCCCACTGACCTGTACCCTTAGGTAGTCTGTGAGTCTGATCCTTACCTTTAGCCCTGGCAGATCCCGCCCCCTCAGGAAAATCTCCTGGATGGCCAGGTGGCTGTAGTGGGTCACGCCTGTAATCCTAGCACTTTGGAAGGCCAGGAGGTTGAGACCAGCCTGGGCAACATAGCAAGACCTTATCTCTAAAAAACTTTTATTTGGCAGGCATGTTGGCACATACCTGGAGCCCTAGCTACTCAGGAGGTTGAGGCAGGAGGATCACTTGAACACGGGAGTTTGAAGTTGCTGTGAACTAGCCTGACACCATGGCACCCTAACGTGGGTGATAGAGCAAGATCCTATCTTTGAAAAATAAAAATAATGGCTTGGCTCCTGTAGCTCAGAGGCTAGGGCACCAGCCACATGCACCAGAGCTGGCAGGTTGGAATCCAGCCTAGGCCTGCCAAACAATGACAACTCCAACCAAAATATAGCCAGGCATTGTGGCAGGCGCCTGAGGTCCCAGCTACTTGGGAGGCTGAGGCAAGAGAATCTCTTAAGCCCAAGAGTTTGGGGTTGCCGTGAGTTGTGACGCCATAGCACTCTACCAAGGGCAACATAGTGAGACTTGGTCTCAAAAAAAAAGAAAAATGACAAAAAGTCTTCTGGAGACAGTTGGCCTCCTTGGTCTCACTTGAACTTAGTGTGGACTGGCTTCAGCCCTCACCCTTTCTGCTGTCTGCTCTGCCTGAGCTATTTTTAAACACCCCTGGACAAGAAAGGTCTGTGTGCTGGTGGGATATGCACTGGGGGCGGCAGGGCAGCAAGAGCCAATGACGTCCGATAGACCCATGGAACAGGGTTCTCGTGCCACTGGGTGGCCAGAGGTGGTCCCCTAAACTCTGTCTGCATCTCCCCTCAGGGCTCAACCTCTGGGGAGGGGGTACTGGAGATACAATGTGGCAGAGGTCCCCTTCTTGTCATGGAGGCCTCATAAATACAGGTAACAGGTAGGCAGCTACCCTCCTGGTGTGATGCAAAGCTGTCATAAAGACATGCCTCTCCTGAGCCACATTCTATCACAGCTCCAGGTCCAATTCCTTTATATAGATCTGTTTTTTGGGTTAAGGCAGTGCCTCCTGAAGACCCCATAATGTCCACCTTAGCTATCTGGGAAGGATGACAATGGGAGCACATCTGTGCCAGTGAACTATTAGCACGTTTAATCACATTAGCTCATCTTCATATGCAATGGGCCTGGCCCTGGGGATGAGTTGGGGGGGGGGAGTTAACTGGGAATGAGAAAAGGGTGGAAACATCCCCAAAGATCCTCCTTGGGAGGGCCAGGGCTCACAAGAGTGGAGGCCTAGAGTGGGGTGGGGAGACACAGCCTCTGCGAGTGTCCCGGAGGGCTCCTTGAAGCTTCAGAGAGGGGCATGCAGGGTTGTGTCAGGCATGTTATCTGCCTCCTCAGCTCTTTCTGAAAAGGTCTGCCTGAGGCAGTCTCTTTTTACTCTATTCAGAAAGGTTTTCCAGGGCCGCAGCCCCTACTCCCCATCCCCACGCACCCCCAAACCCAGTTTCCACAGGAGCAGTGCTGCCCTGTGCCCCCTGTACAGACAGTCCTGCTTAGACACCCCCATACCTGTGCTCCCTGCTGCTCTGCCTCTGCCCCAAGCCGGCTTCCTTCCGCTGCCTGTTCTGTCTGAGCTGGTAGGACTTGCTCCTGGGGCAGGTGGGGACACACCCACCTCAGCAGATGTCAGCACATCCCTCCCTGCTCCTTGCACTCACCCAACCCCACATGTGCTAAGGACAGGGAGAAGAGGAAGCATTGCCCTGGGAGGCCTTCTCAGACTGGCCAGAGAAGAAACTCCAGCAGGTAAGGACTTAATCCGATTCTGACTCCTGCCGACTAATAGCTCCCCCCGCCCATCCCTCACACACTCCCACAGTTTCCGGGAACTATCATTGGTCACTGGCACACCTACCTGCTGATGCCAGATGACTAATCCACTAGCCTCCCTTCTTCCTCACCAATTGCCCCTGGGAATCTGTCTTCCACTCCTGGGTCTACAGGTGGTTTAGCCCATGCAACTCATGGCTTGTACCAGGCCCTGCCCACAGTCTCTTTGCATGCCAGCCTGTGCCAGCCCCTCCCTCACAGCAGTTACCAGGCTACATGATCCCCTTTTTCTTATGTCTGTCTCCCCCAGCTCCCTTGTCCCTGTATGCACAGGGTTGGGCATGTTGTTCAAGCTCAACAAACAAAAACAAGTCCGAGTTTTGGGGTAGTAGATGAAAAAGGTATTGTGGTGAAAAGAGTTTGGGAAACAGTAGTTTCAATAAGTTTCTCTATTTTAGAACTTTGTAAAGCCATTAAAATACTGTAGAACCATAGGCCATGTGTTGATAAAGGAAGCTGGGTGAAAGGTACATGGAGGTGTGTTATACTATTCCATTTTTGTGTGTGTTTGAACTTTTTCATAATAATTTTTTTAACTGATGTTAATTACTCTGACTCCATACGAGGAGGAGAGACTCTCCTGTGTCTCCAAAACACACTTTGGAAGACTTCAAGTTATCAAAGGTCAATGCTGGACTCACCACCCCAACATGTGTTGTCAGGATGCAACCACTTCAACATTTGGATCACCCAGAAAATGCCTGTAGTCAAACCAAGGGTTTTCATGAGCTCTAGTCTGTACTTTCTGGATTCCTCCCTCCTGGTGAAGTGCAAGCTAGTCCCTATTCCATGGGATTGGTCCTCCCAGACAAAATCTCACTCTGTCCCTTGTGTGGGGACAATCTTACACTCACATCTAGATCGCAGAGCCCAGGGCTTCAGAAGTGAAGACACATATATCCTCATGGCCCACATCATCCAAGACCCCAGGCGTGTCCTTCTTCAGGCCACCTCTCTGAGTTTTAGAGGGTTTTGGGAGATACCGTCTCACTGTCACCAAGGCTGGAGTGCAGAGGCATGATCATATCTTGCTGTAGCCTCAAACTCCTGGGCTCAAGTGATTCTCCCACCTCAGCCTCCCGAATAACTGGGACTATAGGTGTGCATCACCATGATAATTTTTAAATTTTTTGTAGAGAGGGGGTCTTGCTATGTTGCCCAGGTTGGTCTTGAGTTCCTGGGTTCAAGTGATCCTCCTGCCTCATCTTCCTGAGTAGTTGGGACCACAGATGCACACCACCATGCCTGGCTAATCTAAAAAAATTTTTTTGGTAGGGACAGGGTCTCACTATGTTGCCTAAGCTGGTTTCAAACTCCTGGGCTCAAGCCATCATCCTTCCTTTGCCTCCTTGAGTTCTTGGGTCTTCTGCTTCTCCTGGCAAATTGTTGCTTCCCTGAGCATCATTCCCATGAGGTTCTCTCACCTGTACATGGAACACACAACCGGGGGTTGAGGATTGATCCCATGGGGCAGGGTGGCAGCGCTGAGGATGGGCATCATTTCTTTTTTCTTTTTTGTAGAGACAGAGTCTCACTTTATCGCCCTCGGTAGAGTGCCGTGGCGTCACACGGCTCACAGCAACCTCCAACTCCTGGGCTTAGGCGATTCTCTTGCCTCAGCCTCCCGAGTAGCTGGGACTACAGGCACTGGCCACAATGCCCGGCTATTTTTCTGCTTTGCAGTTCGGCGAGGCTGGGTTTGAACCCGCCACCTTCGGTATATGGGGCCAGTGCCCTACTTGATGAGCCACAGGAACCACCCCATTTCTTTTTTTGAGACAGAGTCTCACCGTGTTGCCCTTGGTAGAGTGCTGTGGCATCACAGCTCACAGCAACTTTAAACTCTTGGACTTAAGCGATTCTCTTGCCTCAGCCTCCCAAGTAGCTGGGACTATAGGCGCCCGCAACAAGGTCCAGCTAGTTTTTTTTTTTTTTTTTTTTTAGAGAGACAGATCTTACTTTATCGCCCTCAGTAGAGTGCCATGGCGTCATACAGCTCACAACAGCCTCCAACTCCTAGGCTTAGGTGATTCTGTTGCCTCAGCCTCCTGAGTAGCTGGGACTACAGGCACCAGCTACAACGCCTGGCTATTTTTTTGTTGCAGTTTGGCCAGGGCCAGGTTTGAACCCGCCACCCTCGGTATATGGGGCCAGTGCCCTACCCACTGAGCCACAGGGCCCACCCCCAGCTATTTTTTTGTTGCATTTATCATTGTTGTTTAGCTGGCCTGGGCTGGGTTCAAACCCGTCAGCCTCAGTGCATGTGACCGGCACTGTAAACACTGTGCTATGGGCACCGAGCCTCATTTTTTTTTTTTTTTTTGAGACTCAGTTTGTCGCCCTTGCTAGAGTGCTGTGGTGTCATAGCTCACAGCAACCTCAAACTCTTCGGCTCAAGAGATCCTCCTATCTCAGCTTCCCAAGTAGCTGGGACTACAAGCACCTGCCACAACGCCCAGCTATGTTTTAGAGATAGGGGTCTCACTCTTGCTCAGGCTCGTCTTGAACTCCTGAGCTCAGGCAATCCACCTGCCTTGGTCTCCCAGAGTGCTAGGATTATAGATGTGAGCCACCATGCTCTGAGGATAGGTTATCTTAACCAAAAATAGGCCATGCAGACTGAAAATAAATACTTTATGTAAAGACATATTTTAAGAAGGGTGGAGCTCTCATGATGGCACTCTATGGGACTGTTGCCCCAACCCTAGAAAATGAGAGTTGGGGCCAGGTAAGGACCTGGGACAGACTGGAAGCAAACTGACAGCTAGGATCTAATAGCAATGGAGAATGTGGAGAGGTCGGGCTGGGGTGGGGACAGAATGGACTCCAGCTCATCCGAACTGGCCCAGAGTCAAGGTACTGAATTCCTGGCTCCATCGCAGAACGACGTCCTCACTTTTGCTGGCGCTCAACACGCTGTAAGTCTCGTTCTGCAGACACCTCATGCGGGACACCTACACGGGGATTCAGCACATGGTTTTGTGTCACAGACCAGGTACCACAAGTGGGGAGGTGGGGAGGTGAGGAGAAGTCAGAAGCCCCACAAGAGCACAAGTTGGGCAGGCAGGGGTTCAGGGCAGCAGAGGGAAGAGGAATCTTAGATGTCGCCAAGCAGCCCAGCCCCCTTCTTTCAGAAATGCGGAGGCTGAGGTTCAGCTGGGGAAGAGCCTTTTCCTAGGCTACCTGGTAAGTTCGGGAGGTAAGGCTGAGACCTCAAGCATCCAATCTCCAGCCCAGCCAAGGGCTCTTCCTAGGGTGTTCTCAAGGACTTCCCCTCTTATGTGTGGTATACCCTCACCCACCTTGGAGGGCCTTGCTGGCTACAGGCTTGGAGGAGTGGAGGGAAGCATTCTGGGCTTCTGCCCCAGAGACGCAAGTAGGGAAATGCTCTACATGCCCCACACCACCATGGTAATGGTGTATTCTGAGCCCCCCCGCTGCTAGCACAGTGGGAGAGTCAGAAGGGGGCCCTCAGAATATACCAACCTGTGGCAACTGATGGAGAGGCTGGTGGGAGAAGGAGGGGCTGGGATGGGGGCTCACCTTCCGATTCCGGTTCCTCATCAGACACTGCTGGCTTTTGAAGGAACAGTAGTTCGGGTACTGGATATAGTCTGTGTCACAAATCTAAGCCAGGAGCCAGGGAGAGGAAGAAGGGATGAGAAGCCTCATAAGACACCAGCCCTCCAGAGAGTATCTACAAGGGCAGAAGCAGGGCCAGAGGCGCGACCCCTGAGCACAAGGCCTGCCACACCTGTGTGCTCCCTCACCTCTGCCCTTCCCTTCCCATTCCCAGGCACAGGTTATTGGAAAGAAGCCAAGAGCCTGGGAGACTAAGAAGGTGCCTTGCTGCTCAGCTTGCTGGGAAAGTGACTATGAGAAGGGGACGAAGGGTCCAGAACCTGGGAAGAGGGTCCAATTAGAGGTCAAATAGCAAGGGCCCTTCTGTTGTCAATAAGTGAGGGAGAGGGTAGAAGAATCTCTAATGTGAGATAGAGGTGAATAGCTTTGCCCTTTAGATTTTGCTTCCCCATCTATAAATCTAGGAGGCAGCTGAGATGATCTCTGAGACCTTTTCCAGGATTAGAGACTTGAGGACAAGAGCTGAGCACAGGCCCCTCAGCTCAACTCCTAGCCCCTTTTTTTTCTTTTTTGGTCTCTTTCTGTTGTCCATGCTGGGGTGCAGTGGCCTTATCACAGCTTACAGTAGCCTCAGACTTCTAGGCTCAAGTGATCCTCTGGCCTTAGCCTCCCGAGTAGCTGGGATTACAGGTATGACCACCACACCCAGATAGCTGGTCTTTTTTTTTTTTTTTTTTAGTCACAGCAACCTCAAACTCTTGGACTCAAGCAATTCTCTTCCCTCAGTCTCTCAGGTATCTGGGACTACAGGCACCCAGCAAAATGCCCAGCTATTTTTTTAGAGACGAGATCTTGCTCTAGCTCAGGCTGGTCTTGAACCTGTATGAGCTCAGGCAATCCACCTGCCTTGGCCTCCCAGAGTGCTAGGATTATAGGTAATGAGCCATCATACCCAGCCTACTGGGTAGCTTAGGTTGCTCTTAAATTCCTGGACTCAAGCCATCCTCTTGGCCTTGGCCTTCCATAGTGCTAGAATTATAGGCGTGAGCCACTGTGCCCAGCCTCTTAGCCCTTTCTTAAGCAGTCCCTACTTTTCTTTGCCTTGGTTTTTCCTGCTAAACCACAGAAGGGAGAGGCCTGACTCTCAGCAACTATAGAAGGGAGATGACTTTGGGGAGAGGGTTGCACTGAGTTGATTTCACTGTGCAGGGAAAGTTCTGTAAGAGCTGGGGAAGGAGACTTTTAGACTGAGGCAGACATGTAATGGATCACAGGGTTAGGCAGCACTTCACACATTGCCTAGTGTTTTATTGCAGAGATAAATCTAACTTTGGTCCAGAGTGGGAAGTGACCTGACCAAAGCCACTCAACAAGTGTAAGACAAAGTAACAAACATAGGAAGCTATGCCTGTTTATTTCCCCTTGCCAGCATAATGTCACAAAACCCTGGACTCTGTGGTAACGTGCAGTTCTCCAAAGAGAGGCTTTGAAGACCACGTAGGATAGAGCACATGGCTCTTCATGTCTCTTGCCTGAGTCACTATATTTCTTAAAAGATGAATGACCCTAGTCCTTGCCTGTTCCTACACATAAGAGCAAATGTGATGGGGTTAGTGATTTTGTCTCTGTAATCTCTAATCCAGATGTACTATTGCACCAAAACTTTTTTTTTTTTGAGACAGAGTCTCACTAGAGTGCTGTAGCGTCATAGCTCACAGCAACCTCAAACTCTTGGGCTTAAGCGAATCTCTTCCCTCAGCCTCCCAAGTAACTGGGACTTCAGGCACCTGCCACAACGCCTGGCTATTTTTTTTTTGCTGTTGTTGCTGCAGTTGTCATTGTTGTTTAGCAGGCCTGGGCTGGGTTCAAACCTGCCAGCCCCAGTGTATGTGGCCAGTGTCCTAACCACTGAGCTATGGGCGCTGAGCCATGCACCAAAACTTTTATGTGATTTTGCACATAATGAACCTCCCACCACCTATACATAAGCAGTGGGCTAAAATACTGTGCCAGGGATGTGTTACAGTATTTAGGACTTCTCTCAGGATTTAGCTCTAAGATTTCTGAATAAAACTAACTTTAATTCTTTAAAAGTTGTGTTTTTTGTTTTCTTTAGTCAACACAAGTACCTGGTAGAACCAGGACCAGAACCTCTATCTCCTGCCTTCCAGTGTTGTGCTTTCTCACCACTCCACCCTTGTTCCTATTCCCTTGCCACATATGATTTTATTTTTGAGACAGAGTCTCACTAGGGTGTCATGGCATCACAGCTCTGTGTGTGTATGTGTGTGTGTAGAGAGGGTGAGGGGATGGTCTGTTAGAGAGAGGAAGGAGATTCAGTGAAGATTGCTTCTCAGCAGCCAGGGTTCCAGCCCTCTTCCACATCCAAGGCCCAGCTAAAGCAAGTAACTGGAAGGAACAAGCGGTGGGGTGGGGCTGAGCTTCAGGGAAAGGCTCTGACCTTGGTGGGAAAATCCCCATCCTGGAAGCTAAGGAATTCAGTCTGGAGCCAACCAGAGACTCGATCATCTTCACAGCCCTTTGTGGCAAGCCGGGCACACCAGAAGTCCATGCGGAGCCCACCATACAAATCCAGCCCGTAAAAGCGGCCCAATTCTAAGGACCCTATCTGTGTCATGGAAGACAGGGAAGAGGTGTACACCATGCCCTGTGTGGGCCTTCCTTTTACCCACCCCACCCCGCAACCCTGCCAGCTGCCACCCATTGCTGCCTTCCCCACTGTAGGCTGTCCAGTTCAGTACCTGGGTGCCAACGGACAGGCTCTGGGAGGTGAGCAAGGGGCTGACAAAGGGTGTCTTGTGGGAGTTGTCACATGGCTGCCGCTGCAGGTTGGCCTCTGAATGGCACTGTTCCAGCTTCAGGGAGCAGAAGCCACAGAGGGCACAGGTCGATATATGTCGCCGCCCAAGGTTGTCACAGACCTGAGACAGGAGTGTGGGTGAGAGGTTGAGGTTGAGACTCAGTGGCCTGCCCTCTTTCACACCTCAGCCCTCTAGAGTGGTCCTGGCAGAACTTTTGTTGGGAGCCTCTTCCAAAGCTTCTCTGACTTTTCTGTCTGCCCTCCTCCCCAAGGGTTCCTCAAGGACCTTGCCTCAGTTCTCTATTTCTTCACCCTCTTTCTAGATGATTTATCTATCCTAGGCAATTGCCATCTATCTGCAGGTGACACCCAAATCTTTATTGCCAGCTCTGATTTCTTTCCTGAACTCCAAATCCTCATTGCCAAGTGCCTGGCAAATACCACTGGGTGACCCACAATTACCCCTAACTTAGCCTACCTCAAAAGAACTCATAACCCTCCCTGCTTCTCAATCTGCCCATGAGAATGCTAATATTTACAAAGAGGTCACATAGTGCAGCCACCATGGCTATCAATGCTCTCATCTCATGTAGTTTTCATAAGAAGTCTCTAATAGTATATATACAATAATAACCCCATTTACTGATGAGGAAACCAAGGCCAGTGACATTGAGTAAGTTACTCAAAGCCACCTGCTAATGGATGGTGAAGCTGGGACATAAATCCAAGTCCTTCGGACTCTAAAACTGATGCTCTACCTACAAACCTAGGTTAGAAAGCTCCAAACTTTTGGAAGATATTCTTCAGAACAGAGTCTCCATTCCTCCAATGGACTCTGCTCTGAGCTCCCTTCGCACGAGCCAGAGAAGCGTGCAAGGCAGCATCTTCCATCAATGCCCCCTCCTGTCATAGTACATGAAATCTCTTTTTTCTTTAGAGTTGGGTTCTTACCCTGTTGTCCAGGCTGGAGTGCAGTGGCGTGATCACAACTAACTGCAATCTTGAACTTCTGGGTTTAGGTGATCCTCCTGCCTCAGTCTCTTGAGTAGCTGGGACTACGCTGGCTAATTTTTTTTGTGTTGCTATGTTGCCCAGGCTACTCTTTTTTTTTTTTTTTTTCTTTTTTGAGACAGAACTTCAAGCTGTTACCCTGGATAGAGTGATGTGGCATCACAGCTCACAGCAACCTCCAATTCCTGGGTTCAAGTGAGTCTCTTGCTTTCGCCTCCCAAGTAGCTGGGACTACAGGCGCCCGCCACGAAGCCCGGCCATTTTTTGGTTGCAGCCATCATTGTTGTTTGGCGGGCCCGGGCTGGATTCGAACCCTCCAGCTCAGGCGTACATGGTTGGCGCCTTAGCCCATTGAGCCACAGGCACCGAGCCTGCCAAGGCTACTCTTTTTTTTTTTTTTTGAGACAGAGCCTCAAGCTGTCACCCTGGATAGAGTGCAGTGGCATCACAGCTCACAGCAACCTCCAATTCCTGGGCTCATGCGAGTCTCTTGCCTCCGTCTCCCAAGCAGCTGGGACTACAGGCACCCGCCACAATGCCCGGCCTTTTTTGGTTGAGGCCGTCATTGTTGTTTGGCAGGCCTGGGCTGGATTCAAACCCGCCAGCTCAGGTGTACGTGGCTGGCGCCTTAGCCCATTGAGCCACAGGCGCCGAGCCGGGGGTTGTTTGTTTGTTTGTTTTTTGAGACAGGGTCTCACACTTTGTCACCCAGGCTGGAGTGCAGGGTCTTG
>CAUYRH010129485.1:0-35539 GCA_963574655.1 Perodicticus potto
CCAACTCTTGGGCTTAGGCGATTCTCTTGCCTCAGCCTCCCAAGTAGCTGGGACTACAGCAGGCTGCCACAATGTCAGGCTATTTTTTTGTTGCAGTTTGGCTGGGGCTGGGTTTGAACGTGCCACCATTGGTATATGGGGCTGGCACCCTACTCACTGAGCCACAGGTGTTGCCCTAACTTGTGTTCCATTTTTGGATCTTTAGATCTTATGAAGCTTTTTGCTAATATAAATGGTGTTTTTTGGCTACTACAAAGTAGAAATTTCCTACCCATGCTTATTTATTGTTTGGGGATACATTCTCAAAAGACAACTAGCCAGATGAAAGTATTCATATTTTAAAGACTCAAATACTTCTTAATAAATTGTTCTCGTAAATATTATAACAATTTATACTTCCACCAATAGAGTATGAGAAAAATTATTTTCCTTAACCACATAATGACATTAGCATTAGATTAAGAGAAACGTAGAGTTTTCAAAATATAGACACTAATTTGTAAATAGCAATCTCATTGTTACTTCAACACAGGGATTTGCCCAGTAAGATCCATGGTGTCTAACCATTAGGTTGGCAACACTGCTGAAGCAAGATGGTTAGCATCCAATGATTAAGAGTGACCACTGGAGACAACCTGCCCAAGTTTTAAGGCTAGTATTAATTATTATTACTATTTTTTATTGTTGGGAATTCATTGAGGGTACAAAGAACCAGGTTACATTGATTGCTAATGTCAGGTAAAGACCCTCCCATAATTTTCAGACTAATTTAATCTCTTCATAACTCTTTAGGAAAATGGCAAATATATGAAAGAAGAATAAATCAAATAGGGAAAATTCTATATTATAGACTCATTACATATTAATTATTTATAAAGTAGGTGTATGCTAACAAATTTGCATGTCTGAAACAATATCATTCAAGTTATTAGTGAGGAAGAATTGTATTTAAATCAGGGTCTCCGTGCTTCAGAAGCCAATTCTAATTTCTGCCTTCACACATTGATCTTTCTTCTTGAAATATTTAGGCTCCACTTTTCCTCATTTAACAATTTCAAAAACATCTAAGAGAGAGTGATAAAAAGAGATTTACAAAATTTAAAAGGTGCTTCATTTAGTGGTCATATTTCCTATTTAGTCTTCACAAGCATCAGTAAATTATTTTCCATTAATTAATAGAAATGTAGAACATTCTTAAGACTTTTAAGCAATTGCTTTAAAAAGCTGTCCTCTAGACTCCCAAATTGCAAATATATTTAAAATTTTAGCAAGACATAATTAGGAAATACAGATTCTGAAAAAAAAATACAACCATGAGTATTTGCTTAAGAAAGAATACAAAAAGTAAATCAAACTCACGATAAAGAGTAACTCAGTAGGCAGACGAGAAGATAAATGTACCTTGCAAACTGCCTTTCCAATATAGTAGCCTCTAGCCAAGTATAATTATTGAAATCTACATTCCTTATAAGTAAAGATAAATTAAGTTAAATTTTACTATTTCAGCTTCAGTGACCGTATTTAAAGTTCTCAACTGCCATAGAGATAGTACCTACTGTTTTGGACAGTGCATGTACAGAACATTTCCAAGACTTGCGGGAAGCGTTTCACTAGGACACAAAATAACATTTAACAGAGGGAAAGCATTCTATCTGTTATAGTTAAATGTGATTGCTAAATCATTCTTACCAAAGATTCATTCTCAATTCTTACCAAAGAACTTTAAGAGTTCTTTTTTCCAAAAAAGGGAAAGAAAGAAAGTAAACCGGCCGGGAATGGTGGCTCACGCTTGTAATCCTAGCACCCCTGGGAGGCGGAAGCGGGTGAATTGCTCTGAGCTCAAGTTTGAGACCAGCAGGAGCCAGAGTGAGACCCTGTTTCTACTAAATAAAAAGCTGGGCGTTCTGGCAGGTGCCTGTAGTCCCAGCTACTTGGGAGGCTGAGGCAAGAGAATCACTTAAGCCTAATGAGTTGGAGGTTTCTGTGAGCTATGACACCACAGCACTCTACTGAGGGACACAAAGTAAGACTCTGTCTCAATAAAACATAAAGAAGAAAGAAAGAAGGAAAAAAATCCCAAAAGAAATAAAGTAAGCATCAACACAAGGTGTTTTATGAAATTACTACAAGTAAGACCTTTAAATGTGGTATAGCTAGATGGGAAGACAATGCTGAATGGACAATGATGAGTGGATAGACAGAGGCAAAGACAGAGACAGTTGTCTTTCATTAATGCTAGAACCATCATAATTCTTCTCTTCCAGTTCTTTGGAAATATATATTGGATTATTATAAAATTTAATCACTATATTATCTAACACTGTGTCTCATTTCTTTTTTCTTTCTTTTTTTTTTTTTTTTTTTTTTTTTGTAGTTTTTGGACAGGGCTGGGTTTCAACGCACCACCTCCAGGATATGGGGCCGGCACCCTACTCCTTTGAGCCACAGGCACTTCCCCATTATGTCTTATTTCTATCACGTTCCCTATTTTTTTTTTTTTTAAACTAAGTAAACTTCCAGAGATATTTTATGGAAAAAAAAATCAAACACATATATTTTTAATCCTCTTTTAAGAAAAAAGTATCATTCATATTATTCTGTACATTGGGTTTTATTAATATTCATAGGAGATCACTTCATCTCAGTACCCAAAGGATTTCTTTTCTTCTTTAAATACACATCATCTGTTTGAGAATGTATCAAATCTGTTTCACAAGCTCCCTCACAAGTGACACGAACTTGCTTCCAATGTTTTGGAAGACATATTTTGTTTCCATTACAAATGATGTTTTGGTAAATAGCTGGATAAAAAGTCATTTCCCCACATATCTGACTATATTTGTAAGATAAATTTCTGGAAGCAAAGTTATTAAGTCATAGGACATGCTGTGTTTATTTTAAATTATCTGAAAATATAAAGAATAATAAACTTTATTCTTTTAAATAGAAAACTAGTCATCAATCGTTCCATTGATGAAAGGTACAATGAGGTGTAGATTTATCTCATACCTGTTCTATCTGTTTCACTCTTGACTTTTTGCTTCTTTAAAAAAATGACTCAGAATGGATTTTGAAATTTATTTACAGGTGTACATGTCACTGAATAACTGACAATGGATTGAATTTTGAAAAGAAGTCAAGAACAAAGCATTGTCCAGCAAATACAAAAACGTTACATTAAATAAACAAACGACTTAAATGCATTGGATATGGAATATACCATCAAAAGATGGGAAATACTTCATTTAGCACAAGACAGAGGAACCGAAGCACCATTTTCTTCCCAGACCTGAATTCCAAAGGGGCATATTCACTGCTGTGTTGCTATACAAGGTCATGGAAAACAAATATCCTGCAAAAAAGACCTTTGCAACTTGCTCCCATGAAACATCTGTTAGTCACTGTATTAGTTCCCTATTGCTACCATAACAAATCATCATGTATTCAGTATTTAGAACAACAGATATTTAATATATCACAGTTCTATGGGTCAGAATTCCAACGTCGATCTCCATAGGCTAAAATCAAGCTCTCAGGAATGTTGTGTTTCTTTCTGGAGCTTCTAGAGGAGAATCCATTTATTGGCTCATTTAGCTGTTGCTAGAATTCAGTTACTTGAGGTGGTCAGGTGCCAGAGACAGCCAGTGTCCAGAGACTTCCCACTTTCCTTGGTTCAGGGATCCCCTTCCTTCAAAAACAGTAAAGGCAGGATGGGTTTTTCTCATGCTTAGAGTCTCTCTTGCCTCTTATTCTGGGGCATCTCTCTCTAACTCATGTTGAGGAATAAGCTCAAGTTTTCCAGGATATGCATGGTTGCATTGGGATCACCTGGACAATTCAAGGTAATCACTTCATCGCAAGATCCCTAATCAGATCTGAAGAATCCTTTTTGCCATATAAAATAACATATTCACAGATTTCGGAGATTGGGAATGGGCATCTTTTCAGGGTGGAGGTCACTTTTTGGCCTATTAGAGTGCTGCTTCTTTTTTATTTACATACAAATTAACAGGCTTTATTTTTTAGAGTAGTTTATATTTACAGAAAAAATTAATCATAAAGTATAGTGTTCCCATACATCCTTCTCCACTTTTCTCTCCTTCTATATAATTTTTCTATTAATAACATCATGCAATACTATGATACATTTGTCATCATTGATGAATCCATATTGGTACATGGTTATTAATTAAAACCCACAGTTTATATTAGGGTGTAATCATTGTGTTGTATAATTCTACAGGTCTGGACAAATGTGTAAGGTCATGTATACACCAATGAGAATAATGTCATTTCTCCAAAGTTTCTGCTCCACATAGTCATGCCTTCTTGCTGTCCACCAATTCCTAGCAATAGCTTTATACTTTGAGATGTTCCAGAATGTTGAGCAGTCAGAATCATATGACATGTAGCCTTTTATCACAGACTGCTTTCACTTAACAGTATACATTTATAATTCCTCCATATATTTTTGTGGATTTATTATTTTTTCTTTTTATGGTTAAATAATATTCCGTTGAAAGGTTGACCCTGGTTTATCTATTCACTTACTGAAAAGCATCTTGGTAACTTCCAAGTTTGGAGAATAAATAAATAAAGCTTTTATAAATTATTCATGAGCAGGCTTTTATATGGATATAAATTTTCAGCTCATGTGAGTAAATATCGAGGAGCACAATTGTTGGATCATATGGTTAAACTATTTTAAGCTTTGCAAAGAACCGCCAAACTGCCTTGCCATGTGGCTATAACATTTTGTATTCCCATCAGCAATTACTGAGAATTCCTGTTGCCAGCATTTGTTGTTATCAGTGTTTTGGATTTTAGGCATTCTAATAGTTATGCAGAGGTATCTCATTATTTTATTTTCCATTCCTTAATGCCATATGATTTTGAGCACCTTTGCCCATGTTTATCTGGCATCTGTGTATTTTTTTTTTGTGCACCCTCTTCTTTAATAAATAAAACAATCCACTTAATCCACTTAATTTCATACTCTGAAAAGTATGAATTGTAATCTTATGTCTAGATTAGTCACACACAGTTGTTAGAAGTCACATATACATGGGTGTGTGAAAAGATGGAAACTAAACCTTATAAACATCTTCTGAATACAGCACAACCAGCTTCAAATCTTAACAAAGAAGGGCCAGAAACAAAAGCAGGTTTATTGTGAAGGAGCCTATAAATTTGTCAATCTCTCCAGGGAGAGAAATGAGCTTGGCAGGGGGAGATGCATTGACCACCGAAGAGAAGGGGAGAAAAGCCCAGATGGGTGGTGTTGAGAAGCCTTCTCTCTGCAGATATCCTGGTTTCTCCCTGCTGAGGCCCAGGGCCCCTGCTTTGCTCCAGAGTAGACCAAAGAATAGGTTTGCTCAGCCCAGCACTTACCACAGAGGCAGGTTCTTATGAAGTTGATGCTACTTTATACTAAAAAAGCTATTTCTGAGAAGAAACCAGATATTTGGAGAACAAGAAGCACTAGATGTAGGGAATCTAGGCTTACAAACTATTGAAGGTGACAGAGCCAAATGTATGTGACTGTCATGATATAATGACCGCACTGAAGCAGATTCCGTGGCAGCTTCTCAGTCTTGTCTAAGATGCAGCCCTATAAATATTTGTCTGACTCAAATGACAGGATAGGACATTTTCCAAGTCAAATGAGACACCATGAATAACTTTGATCAATCAAGATTCAGAATCTGGGGAAAATTCAGAATTCAGATTCAGAAAAAACAATTTTTGTGATGCACGTGGCCAGATACGAGAGTTCATCTAACAACATAACAACAATTGTTAGTTTACTTCTTAGCAGAGGAATTGATTAAGTATACAAATGATAATATCCACTTCACTTGATATGTAAGAAGCTCTTTTAATTGAGATAAAGAAAGACAATAGTGCCCCATCTGAAATTTTAGGAGAAATATGGGCAATATAGTAAAATACAATAAAAATTTTAACAGAAAGTAATAAATATGAAGGTACACTAAAACTCACTAGTAATTAATTTTAGATAGTTTTCAGTTGATTTATGAGAAATTAAATATTGATAAAATCCCATTATTGGGGATAGTCTGAAAATAGTCAAATCAACTTTACAGAAGGTCATTTTGCCGTATGCATTAAACGAGGTAAAAATCTCATTTTCACTGATGATTTGATTTCCTGAGATACAAATCAAATAATGGCATGAAGGTATATGTTCTCTAAAGTGAATCACAGTGTGGTATAATAGTGAAAAATTTGGACACTTCTTATAATCATTAAAGGGGGTTGGTTAACATGGCAAACACATACAGTTTATGGAAAAAACTAAAAAGTCACTGCAAATATACAAGTACATGCATCTGTGTATATCAGATCAATGAACTTGTGATTGTAGTATATTGTTAAAAGAAAAAATACAAGAAGTATATATGATAAACCCTATTTTTTACATGTAAATATATATATATGTATTTATTGATCAATGGAGTATAATTGTAGAAAGTGTATATATGAAAAAAATATTATTTTTTTCTATATATTTATAATTTCTGATTTTCAGCTATTATTTGTACTCAAATAATAAAGATATCTTCAGGGCAAAAATATGCCTAGACATAATACTAGGAGAAATTTACAAAAGCAAATTGTATTATCCTGTGTTTTTAAAATTTTTCAGAATCTCTTTCCCGTCCTATTATTATTCTTTAAGGACTCAAACTTGTTAACCCTAATCTTCAAAATCATGTTTAATAGAAAACATGTTCAAAAGAAAAACATTTTCTTAATATTTAGACTCATAATTTTAAATATTTATTTTCTATAAGGTAGGAATATATTATTTGAATAGTTATATGAAGTGAAAATGCAAAATTATTGTGTGACAGAACTCTGCAATTTTTCAGAACAATCATAAAATAACCATACAATGCTAATAATCACCCAAAGTTTAATGCTTGAAAACTAGAAGATACAGAGAAATGGACTCTGTAGCTCAAAAAGTATATTTTGATAAGTACAGTAAAATATGTATCTATAAAACTTTTATTTTTATACATATTGTTTATGTTAACCTATAATTTTGAGATTTCCCACATGAAAAATTACACATATAAATAGGTTTTTTTCTCTATCCCCCGTCTGATTCCTTCAGTTTCCACTTTATGGACTATATTCTTGTTGTTCAGGTGTATTTCCTATAAATTGGCATAATATGGCCTTGCTTCAGCAATTTTTTCATGCCTATACTTAAAAAACAAACCAAAGTGAAACTTTGATTTTTTCTTATTTTTCAATACCTTTTAAAAATAGATTTTATTGTGTGGCATCAAAGTATGCAACAAGATGTTATGGGATACATCTAAATAACAAAAGAAGCTTACTATAGTGACGCAAATTAGCACATCTACCATCTCACATAGGAACCCATTTCTGTTTGTTTTGTGGCAAGAGCAGAAAAATATACTCATTTGGCAGGAATCCCATGCACAGGTCAACTTCTTTTGTTTATAAGTTTCTATAACTTTATAGGTACTATTTTCACAGGTTTCAAAGTCAGCATTGGAAAGAGTAGACAATTAATATTTCTCTGTTCATAGCTGCTTCCAAACCACCTGGTTTCCTCTTTCCCTAGGATATCCCAATTATCATATTTTGATACATAATCAGAGTACATAGTTTGGAGATACATATAATTTACTACATTGATATAATTCATAAAGACCAAATCGGTGTACCTTAGATACTTTTCAATGCTAGAATCATTTGAGTTCTCTTCTAGTTGTTTTGAAATTCATCATAGATCAGTGTTTTTCAACTGTTCTTATCTCACAGTACACTTGACCTTAGTACACTTAAACTTCCATGGAATACTTAAATATGCTGATTTTAAAAAGAGTAAAAAAATAATATACTTGAGGTACTTTGCAATTCTTTTGAAAATAGCTTAATTAATGATCTTTAAAAATGTTCACAGCACACCAGTGTGTTGCGGTATCACCATTGGAAAATCACTACCATAGATTATTATAAACTAGAGTCACCCTACTTATCTATCTACACTATGTCTTACTCCTCCTATTAACCCCCTACTTCACTTTTGTAAAAAGTAAGCTTTCAGAGGAATTTTATGAAATAAGAAACAAGCATACTGGTTTTTTTCTCCTCTGTTAAGTGAACAGTATTATTCAGCCTGTTCTGCACCGGGGTTTTTAAATTAATATTCATTAGAGATCACTCCACGTCAGTATTCAAAGGATTTTCTTTTCTTTTTGATAAACGCATATTATTGGTATAAGAATGTATCTAATCCATTTTATCAGAGCCCTCAAAAAATATATTTGTTTTACTTCCAATTTTTAGGAAGACACATTTTGTGTCCATTGCAAATGATGCTGTGGTAAATTTAAACAGCCATTTTCCCACTATCGGTTCATATCTGTAAAATAATTCCTGGAAGCCAAATCACTGAGTGAAAGGACATGTTCTCTTAATTCTGAGGTGGAGTATGACTTATCTAAAAAGATGAAAATGATAACCTTTATTCTTTTAAATATAAAATGATTCTTTATTTTTCTTTTGAACAGAAAAGTAATAGTTTGCAAGCCACTGATGCAAGCACAGTGCAGCACGTCCTATCTCTTCTCTCAGCTTCACTCTTGTGTGATTTCTTTGCTTTTTAAAATGCTACCTCAGAGTGGATTTTGAAAACTATGTACACATGTACGAGTACCTGGATAACTGGACATGGCTAAAATTTTGAAGGAAATCAATAGGGAAGTACCATTAATGAGTCAAAAGTTTAAAATGGAACACCTTGCACTTATTGAATCTGGAATGTATCAGAAAAGGAGGAGACACACTTTGTTTTGGACAACAAAGAAGAGCCAGACCTAAATTCCCAAGGGATATATTCATTACTTTGTCGCTATACAAAGCCGGAGAAACCAACTGTCCTACAGTAAAGACTTGTGCAGAAAGGTCCTAGGAAACAACAGCTTTATAAATGTCGCCAGGCTCCCATTTCCAGCTTATAGCGTCCATCACACAATACATTTTTTAAAGCAGACTTGCTCATAATAGATAAGCGAGGGGTGCACATTTTTCTTTATCTTAATTTTCATTCATAAGAACATTTTTAGGATGCCTAACAATTCACTGATGAGAAGAAATCCATGTATCCATGTCCCAATTCATGAAAATATTTCATTTATTCAGCAATTTTATGTCTATTCCAAGGTGCCCGTGTCACTGGAAACATAGCTATCTAATGAATGACCAAATGGAATTATGTGGTTATGTATATATTAACTTTCAGAATTTTAATGGTAAAATTATTTTTTTGCACAGTATAGTAGTAATAGATTCATACTATGGCTTAAATAGCTCCTGACAGGAATTTCAAGAGGACTGATAAAGACTATTTTTTGCAAATTTACTTTGTGACATGCCAATATATACGCATTATAAATGTTGATAGATGAAAGACAGAGGAGTTTCTAAATTGTGTATTGAAGGGTTTTAAAACTTCTAAAGTTCTGAAAGCTCTTTTTCACTTGCCTGGAAGGATTTGGAGAACATTCTCCTACATAAAGTATCTCAAGAGTGGAAATAAAGCATCTAATGTACTCAATACTAAGTGGAAACTAGTATGTTAACAAGTATCGGCTCACAAGGGAGAAAAACACAAGGGGAAATGGGATTTAGCAACTTCCCACCTAATGGGAATTTGGGTATAATGGGTATCATGCACGGGTATATGGACACTTCCTGGGTGAAGGATTCAACTACAACTGGGGCTCACCCTTATAAATGCAAAGAACATCCCCTAATCATATGTACCCTCCTATCAACATAACCCAGATGGGGAAAACAATGAAGTACTTGGTAAAGCCCCTTTGCTGTAAGCTCAGCTAATCTTCTCATTTACGGTACTGTGAAGCATGACAGCTCTGGTCTCACAGCACATACATACCTGAAGTTTCACCTACAAAGTTCCACGTAAAGGGAAAAGCTTTCCATACTCTCTGGACATTTTCTTCAGAGTCCCATTTCACAGGCCATACATGATTGTCAGTGTTCCACAATAATCTTCTTATATCCCTCACATTTATAACAGTTCTGTTTTCCAGAGAAAACTCTTTTTTTTTTTTTTTTTTTTTTGGCCGGGGCTGGGTTTGAACCTGCCACCTCTGGCATATGTGACCGGCGCCCTACTCCTTTGAGCCACATGCACTGCCCCAGAGCAAACTCTTATGTGATACCAAGATTAATAATATAAAGTAACTTTGCAGTGGTCAGTAAATTGCTACCAGATTATGGATCAAAAATTAAATATGGCCAGATTGATATCTTCTCTTCATGAGAGGTTAAATTAAGAGATGTTGTAAACAAAATAAAAAGCCGAATATAGCATCCAATTTGGTGAAATGCAACAAAAAACAGTACTTGGAAAGAAATTTGTAGCATTAGATGAACATATTAGAAAATAAAAAAAAAACTGAAATTCAATAATCTAAACTTCTGCCTTAGAAAAAAAGGGGAAAAAAGAATAATTTTTAAGCCTAAAGCATACAGGAGATAAACCATAAAAAGTACAATAGAAATCTATGAATGAATAGGAAAACCGCAAACTGATTTTTTACAGGTTTTTAAAGAATCAATAAGTCTATCCAGGCTAACCAAGACAAAAAGAGAGAAAACACAAATGAAAAGGGTCTTTACTCAGTAAATCCTAGCTGGTATAATGAGATAAGAAAATTAAATTTTAAAAATGTACAGATTTGAGTAAAAAAATAGAATTATCTTTATTTGCAGAAAAATGATTGTGTACACAGAAAATCACCAAAGGAATAAAAAAGAAAATAAACTGTCTTGTAACTGAGTATAAAGCAATTACTTTTGGTTAATGTAACCAAAGTAAACTACTCTTCAAACTACCAGTGACTAATAATTGGAATTTAAAATTAAATTTACCATACCTGTAAAGCTAACGAAGTATGTACGGGACTTAAATGAGGAAAACTACAAAACCCTGATAAAGAAATCACAGATGATCTAAATATACGTAAAGTTTTGGTGCTGGTGCACATTAGCATTTTTGAAAACACTGTACTGAAAATGAACAATTAAGTCACTAATACCAGATGGTTGAAGCCATAATCTCACTGTGAAGTAGGAGGACACAGGTAAGTTAAGTGGTGGGAACTATTAAGGTTATTAAGAATGAAATGCCCAATTTTCCTAAGCAGTGAGTTTCACAGTTGATGTCTATGATATTTCACTTTTTTTTTTTTTTTTTTTTTTTTTTATTGTGAAAGCCCATTCTCATTCTTTCAACGATGTTTTGGATTCTGATTCTCTTTCAATTTTGTTTAGAGCAACTTTTGTAAAACCCTGTACAGGTCAAAAACTTGTGGGGTTTGTTTCTTTGTTTGATATGAGTTCTGTCATGGAGCCAGAGCAACACAGACAGTTTGAAATATCATGAAGTGTTGTGGAGGGCGTGTGGCTAATGAACACAGTTTGTCGATGGTTTGAGAAGTTCTGTTCTGGTGATTTTAATGTTAAAAATGATCAACGTGGGTAGATTTTGATGAGCTAAAAGCTGTAGAGGAAGCAAATCTATCTCCACCTACGAGTGAATTAGCAGCAAGATTTGATGGTACTGTCCCAACAACCTTGGACCCTTTGAAATAACTCTGCCAGGCAAAGAACCTGATAAATGGGTTCTGCATGAATACAATGAGTATCAGAAGAGAAATTGTCAAAGGCTTGTCTTTCTTTGATGTCACAACATAATGGCAAATCATTTGTATACCATACTGTTAGGTGTGATAAAAATGGGTTATTTTTGACAGTTTCAAGTATTCAGCACAGTAGTTGGATAAAGCTGAAGTCCCAAGACACAGCCCAAAACCAAATATTCATCAAAAACAACAAAAAGCTACTGGTGTTTGATGGTATTTAATCCTGTAGAGGATGCCAGCGCTGGATCATCAAACACCATGATCTACATCTTCATGAAACCTTCTCATGAGGAGGATGCTTGGACTAGACAGCCGAGATTCATCAGGAGAAACAGGCCAACCCTTCTGCAAGATAACACTCGACCACATGCTGCATGAACAATTCTGCTCAAACTCTAAAATCTGGACTTGGAAACTTTCTGTCAACTACCCTATTTACCAGACTTTGCACCAGCTGACTACTGCGCCTTCAGGCTTTGGACCACTTCCTGCATGAAGAAATACTCAATTCTTCACAAGCTGTGGAAAACACCTCAGGCAACTTCATCACCACCCGCTCTCCTGGCCTTTCTGCAGCTGGCATAAACGAGCTACCATTAAGACGGCAAAACTGTGTCAGTAGTTTAGCTTCATACTTTGATTGATTGTACCACTTCTTACTTGAGATATAATAAACTAAAATTTTGATTTGATATTGGACATTTCATATTTGATGGCCTATTTGCCAGACATGTATAATGTATTAGAGATTATAAAAATACATCACTTCAATCCTAAATTATGCTTTGTCAAGAAAAGGCCTTGTGTATTTGTCTAGAGTGTACGAAAACACACACACACATAAACTTCCTGAGGTTATGAAAAAAGGAACTATAAAATCTTAAGTGGAATTACAGGTATCTTTTAAGCAATGTTGTCAAACAGAAATTCCATGCCAAGCAAAAGTATACTTGAAGATGTCAACATACAGCTCACAGAAGGGCCTAATTCAATATTTCTTCCAGTTCTTCAGAAGCATTTTGCTGCATATTAGAAAATCTTTGAGTTAAAAATAATGTTCCTAGCCGGTTTGCTGGTGAACATTTCCTAAGATTCACTTTTAGAGCTTTTTATTGACTGATACTTTAATTGGGCAAGAATAGTCTGAAAGGAATTCTCCATCTTTGAACAATTTTAGTTCTAAAAACATTTAAAGTTCTCTGTGAGACTTCTGAGAAAGCAAAGTAAAATGGCAAGACAAAGCCTTTCTGATCCACTAGACTATAATTGTTCTCTGGATAATTATACCCAAGTTTTGCATTCATTTTAAAATCAAGATGTTGGTCTGGAGTTGAAGCATCGCCTCCTAAATATGCTTTATCAGAACTATAGTTATATACTTTGATATATTTTTTAAGTAAAATACTGAGGCAAAAATTATCTTTAAAGATAGATACACTTACTTTATTGTCTTTTAGGGATAAGTAGTACCCAACAGTATATTTATGTGCACACCACATTAAGTTTATCCACTCATCAGTGGATGGCCACTTAGGTTGGTTCCATATCTTTGCAATCATGGATTGTGTTACGATAAACACTCAGGTTCAGCTGTCTTTTTGATATAGTAACATACTTTCTTTGGGTAAATACCCAGTAGCTGGATTGTGGGACTGAATGGCAGGTCTATGTTTTGAGGAATCTCCATACTGCTTTCCATGGAGGCTGTACCAGTTTGCATTCCCATAAGCAGTGTATGTGTGTAAATGTTACCTTTTCACCACATCTACACAAATATCTATTAATTTTTGACTTTTTTTTTTTTTTTTTTGAGACAGAGTCTTACTATGTAGCCCTGGGTAGAGTGCTGTGGCATCACAGCTCACAGCAAACTCAAACTTTTGGGCTAAGTCATTCTCTTGCCTCAGCCTCCCAAGTAGCTGGGACTACAGGCACCCACCACAACACCTGGCTATTTTTTGGTTATAATTGTCATTATTGTTTAGCAGGCCTGGGTCAGGCTCGAACCCACCAGCCTCGGTGTATGTGTCCGGCATCTTACTCACTGAGTTACGGGCACTGAGTGAATTTTTTGACTTTTTAATAATAGCTATTCTTACAAGGGTAAGGTGACATTTTATTGTGGTTTTATCTTGCATTTCCCTGATACTGAGTGAAGTTGCACATTTTTATGTGTTTCTTAACCTGTTTTCTATCTCTTTTTGAGAAAAAAAAATATTCATTACTTTGATTACTTATTGAGAGAGTTATTTAATTTTTTCTTGCCAATTTGACTCCTTTGTAGATTTTGAATATTAGCCCTTTGGAAAATATATGGTTGAAAAATATTTCTTCCACTCTGTGCATTATATCTTCTATTGTGTAGAAACTTTTAACTTTAATTCTCTTTTGTTTTTTTCTTAATTGTTGCTGTATTTGGTTTGGTTATCTTAATCACAAATTCTTTTTTTTTTTAACCCATGAAATCTTTGCCCCCTAGGAAAATGTTTGCAAATTGTTTCCTACCTTTTCTTCTGGAACTTTTATGGTTATAAATTGTACAGTTAAGTCTTTAATCCATCCAGAATTAATTTTCATATATAGTAAGACATAAGGATCTAATATAATTCTTCTGCATGTGATGATCCAGTTTTCTCAGGACCATTTATTCGACAGGGTATCCTTTGCCCAGTGTATGTTTTGTCTGCTTTCCCAATAATAAGTTGGTCATAGCTATATGTAGTTCTTGTTGTTGTCATTGTTGTTTTTTGTTTTGAACAGCAGGGAAAACTTTTTATTATGTTCCATTGGTCTGCGTGTCTATCTTTATACCAGTACATGCTATTTTGGCAACTATATCCGTGTAGTATACTCTGAAGTCAGGAAATGCGATGCCTCCAGATTTGTTCTTTTTGCTTAGGACAGGCTCTTTTCTGCTTCCATATGAAGTTTATGATTATTTCTATGTTTGTGAAAAATGAGATTGGTATTTTAAAGTATAAATCTCTTTGGGCAGTGTGGACAAGTTAACACTATTGATTCATCCAATCCTCTTTCACCAGTGTTTTGTAGTTCTCCTTTCAAAAGCATATTTATACACTTATCATAGTCAAGTCGAGAATCAAGAATTCAGTACCATTTTTAGTAGGTACAAAGAAAATAAAATATCTACAACAATGGTTAACCAAGGAAGTGAAGATCTGTAGAAGGAGAACTATGCTTATTTTTAAGTGGATACTTAAAAATGTTATTCTCTGTATAAACTTGCTCAGCTAATTAAAGGAATACTTTACATTTATGTATCTTAGTGGGCTTATCAAAAAACAGAACTTTTCAAAATTATGCCTTCAGAATTAGAAATATACAAAATAATTTTAATTAATGTGTTGTCTTTTACTAATACATGTCTTAAACATTTTAAGTCAAAATCTATCTCTTCCATGATTTCTGGAACAAAATCTTGGGTCTCAATTACATATCTATTAAGGAACTTAGATTAAATTCTCTTTTTTTAAGGGAAAACAAAATATGTGTTCCATATTAGTAAGCATCAATGATGCCCATATGTCTAATGATTTCTCTACATATGGTTAAGAATAAATCACAGGCTTCTAGATCTTCAAAAATTAGTTTTCTGCTCTACTTATATCAAAATTCCATTTGGCATTTTGGGCATTTGTTTTCATGCATCAAAACATTGATAAAGCAATATGGCATAGTAGAAATAGCAACAAACAGTGAGACAGGAGACTGCTGCTTGGTTTGGAGCTGTCACTGCTCACAATGGACTGTGGACAGGTTCTTAACCTCCCAGAAGAGGCCACCTTACAGCAGAGCCCTGACTGACAGAGAGAAGACGATCAAGATCTCTGTAAACAGCTGATGAACGATCCACTTTGCCTTCTGTTCCCCCCAAAGATGCATGCCTAGGATTTATAGGATGTATACCCTTTATGCCTCATGGACTTCTTAATGTCTTGCTGCTTTTAAATTTATATTTCCAATCGTCAGGTCACAATTTTATGAGCGTAGGATATTGGGGTCAAATAAAGTTATTAATCATGTTAAGATACTATTGCAAACTTTTGTCTTGTATACAACGTAGAATATGTCAGCATGATAGTGCTATATTACAAAATTTTGGTTACTTAAAACTAAATTTGTACATAAGCTGTCTGGTGTTTAAAGAAAATCTTTATTCCTATAATTCAGAAATCCCAGAAGGAACTTTATCTTTGTCCCAGGTATTGCAATTTATTTAACTAAATTGCTCTATCTTTGTTTCCTCTTGTTAATCTTTAATCCTTTGATATTGGGATGTTTGAATACTGTCTTTGAATACATCATCACTTTCCTCGGGAAAGCATTTTTTAAAGAAAAATGACTTATTTGCTGAAGGGAAATATTTCCCTTTTACCCATCAAACATTTATTTTACAAAACTATTAGAAGAATGCTAAGAACATAAATAAAGGCATAATATAATTTTACTTAGTGCCCATTTGAAACTTCTATCTTTTTTTTTTTTTAATAACTTAAACGTCTTAACATTCAGGTTCTCTAATACATAGAAAGAAAACCTAACGATATTTTATGCTTCCAAAATACTAATTAAAATTTGTATTTTTACTAGTTTTCCAGTTGTCAGAGTAATGGAGTCTGATGTCTCAGTTTAGTTTTGCTTTTCAGAAAACTCGTAAGCTTTGACTTTTGGGTAGTTAATAGATTATAGGAGAAAACACAGTTATATAATTGTATGATAACATATCACAGTTTGTAAATGAATTAAGATAAAATTTTGATATAATCAGAATAACAGATGCAAACATGACATTTAAGTCATAATTTTATCTATATTGTAAAATGAAAAATAAGTATATTTATCAAAACATTGCTATTTCAAGAACATTCATGCAATTCAAGATTTCCTACTCTATTAACTGTATGAGAATTTATCTCAAATAACAAAGCAGAAATTATATAATTGACATAATAATTTGTATTAGGTCAAGTACCTGGCAGAGGGTGTCAAATAATAGTGAAAACCTTTTTCTAAAAATAGAATAACTCATTCAGTATTACTTTTAATAATCCCCTCTTAAGTCTCAAACATGGTTATGAAGTATAGAAATAATGAGATAAATAATAATAGGACTTTAGCTCTCAAAAGACTAAAGGAAAATAAAATAATGAACAAAAGCCTCATGACCTCTTTGAAGTTATAATCAGCCATTTTCTATATAATTAATCATTTTTACATTTTTTATTCTGAATACTTCCCACAAATAGGTTAGAATTTTGCTGAAAATACACTGTGGCATTGAAACTGCTTATTACTCATATAAGCTAACTGTGCTGTGATCAATTTTAGTACATTACTTACATACTTTCAATGTTATGTTTGATTTGAAATATGTCAATATATTTAGAATTTGTTAAATTAGAAGAAAAAGTATACATGCATACAAAAGAACTTGACTATGGAATTTGATATAAGGCAGACATATATTTTACCCTAGTCAAAAAACGTTATTTCTGAATTAGTGAATCTTTTTGTTATTATATATCATATTGCCTATCATAAAGAATAATGTGAAGTTTGATATGAAATGCAACTTTGTTTCTATTGTGAATTTATTTTGAATGAATTTTGGAAAATAACTGCACAGTGGGATGACATTTCTATCATTTTCTATTAAATTCTTTTTATTTTTAAAATGGTGCTGGGACAAGTGGTTAGCCACATGTAGAAAACTGAAACTGGATCCACATTCTTCAGTACTTCTAAAAATTAACTCTTGTTGGATAAAAGATTTAAATTTAAAGCGACTTGAATAGAAATTTCTCTGAAGATGACAAATGAATGGCCAACAAACATATGAAAAAAATGCTCATCCTCTTTAGTGATCAGAGAAATGCAAATCAAAACCACTCTGAGATATCACCTACATCCAGGAAGATTAGCTCCCATAAAAGTCCAAATCTGCAGATGCTGGTGTGGATGTGGAGAGGAGAGAACACTTCTACACTGCTAGTGGGAGTGTAAACTAATACAACCATTATGGATATAAGTGTGGAGAATTCTTAAAGATCTAAATGTTGACCTTCCATTTGATCCTGCAGTTCCATTACTAGGAATCTATGCAGAAGAACAAAAATCATTTTACCACAAAGACAGCACCAGAACAGAATGTTTATTGCAACTCAATTCATAATTGTCAAGTTGTAGAAGCAACTCAAATGTCCATCAATCCATGCATAGATTGACAAATTGTGGTAACTATGGTGTATGTATACTAGGGGATACTATTCAGCCATAAGAAAAGATGGAGACTTTATACCTTTTATGTTTACCTGGATGGAGTTGAAATGCATTCTTCTTAGTACAGTATCTCAAGAATGGAAAAAAATCCAATTCTCAATGGCAATATCAAACCAATATATAAACAATTACATGCCCACACAAATGATAAAACACAAATATTGTCTAGCAAGAGGAGGGGAAAGAAGAGAAGGGCAAGGGAGGATTATTGGTGGGATCTCACATAATGTTCACAATCTAAGGATGTTCACCATACCCCCTGGGTGAAGGTCTTTTCTACAACTTGAACCTTACCTCAGAAGTGAGAACAATGTAACCTAAATATTCGTACTTCATATTCATTTGAGATACATTTTTAAAAGACATGAAATGATAAAAATCGTAGAAGAATATGTGGGGAAAACGCTTACTGATATAAGCTTGGGAAATGATTTTATGAAGAAGACCACCTTGGCAATTACCGTAACACCAAATGTAAATAAATGGGACATGATCAAGCTAAAAACCATCTGCACAGCTAAGGGTACAAAACTAAAGCAGACAGCCATCTTCAGAATGGGAGAAGACACTTGCCTGCTAAAAATCTGACAAAGGACTAACAATTAGAGTCTACAGATAACTAATCAACAAGAAAAGAGAAAACCTTCCCATTTACAATGGGGCAAGAGACATGAGCAGAACCTCTGAAGAAGACAAATGAATGACCAACAAACACAAGGGAAAATGCTTATCATCAAATTTGCCAGAGGGGCAGTCCCTTTTACATGCCCATTTCACCTCTGCCAGCCACTGACATTCACAAAAAGCTTCAGAAGCTAGAACAGGGGCCCTAAAGACCTCAGAGAGAGCTCCTTAACCTGGCCTTTAAGGTCTTTGATAATAAAAAAGAGTAAAGAAAAGAAGAAAAAAGGCAAAGGGCAGACGTAATCAGGCCCAAACCATTTCAGCACAACCCCTTTGCCCTCCATGGCAGAGAGCCTTTCAAGTTACCTTACTGCCCCCTCTGCAGCCAAGCTCAAGGGACTCCAGTCCTGAATTCACTTATTGCAATGTAGGCCCACAGAGCCTCTAGACTCAGGGTGACCACCAGTGGCACGACATACCTTTTCCTGCTAGTTTGTGGGGGAAACTAAACTCAAGATTACATGCCACACCAAATTTGTAAGAAATGATGGATTTTCTGCAAGACAAAGCAGTTGAGATTCTGAAGGCCCAAGGACAGACTTCATGATGCCAAAATTTACCATTTCTCTTGACTTGCCCAAGCCATGAGTCCCCTCTTTTAAAATCCCAGGATCTCCATTAGTCAAAGAGATAGATTTGAGACAATGTCTAGTGTTCTCCTGACAAGTTATCTTTCATATTAAAAATTCTTCTCTTCCTTGGCAAAAAAAAAAAAAGAAAGAAACTGCTTACCACCCCTAGTCATAAGAGAAATGCAAATCAAATCCATCCTGAGATATGACCTAACTCAGTAGGAATTACTCACATCACAAAGTCCCAAAGCTCCTGGTGGTGGTGTGGATGTGGAGAAAAGGGAACTCTCATACACTCATAAACTGCTGGTGGGACTGCAAACTGATACAGCCCTATGAAAAGAAGTATGGAGAATCTTCAAAGAGCTAAGAGTAGATCTCCTGTTTGATTATGCAATTCCATTTCTAGGAATCTATGCAGAAGAAAAATAATTATTTTACTATAAAGACATTTGCACTAGAATTTTCATTGCAGCTTAATTCATAATCACTAAGACATGGAATCAACCCAAGTGCCTGCCATGAATGGATTAATAAACTGTGGTACATACATACCATGGAATACTATTCAGCCATAAAAAGATGGAAACTTTACATCTTTGTGTTTCCTAGATGGAGTTTTCCTATCACAAAATTAGAAAATCAAATAATCCAATTCACTCAATACTAACATGAGACCAATCGATAAAAAACTACATACCCTCACAAGAAAAAAGCCAAATTAAATTCAAGTGGGGAGAGGATAGTGGAGAGAAAAATGAAGGAGAGGAGGATAGAGGATTGAAAGGCTCTTACCTAATGAGAACAATGGAGGGGCATACAGCACAACCCTCTGGGTGAAGGGCTCAACTACAACTTCAACTTTACCTAGCAAATGCAAACAGTGTAACCTAATCAATTGTAGCTTCACATTAATCTGAAATTAAACAAACAACAAAAAAGAAATGGAGAAAAAGAAAAACATAATAAAAAGTATGTACTGAATCTTGAGTAGATCAATACTCACCCTCTGAAAAAAATTAAGTTAAAAGTTATTACATGATAAATCCAAGTAAGAAAGCTTAATTTGAAACAGATTTTGACTTGCATGATGGTCCCATAGCAAGAAGCATAAGTATAAAGCTAAGGCATAGCACAGCATTTTGTTTTTTTACTCTCAATGTAACATGATTATAAAAACGAATGAGCAGAGGAACGAAAACAAGAGTGGAAGAATTCACCTTTAGTCCAATAAAATGCAAAATATTTCAGTTGCTTATGGATGGTAACGATTTATATATTTGAATATAGGAATTATTCTTAAAATAATTAAATGTGGAGACTGCGGAAAGACAACTGAAAACCCAACTGCAATTCTTACTGAACTCTATCCTAAAACTTTTTACCTACTTTCGTATTCAAAAGAACATGACTAAACAGAAGAGTCAGGATATTGAAGCTCTCTCTCAGTTCTTACAGGATAAGTTGGTCTTTCAGAGTCTATAACATTATTAATTAGCTTCTTTTATTTACACAAAAATTATTTTCTGAGTGTGCTGGAATATGAAAAACACTGTGAAGAAATAATTTAAGTTGCTAAAGAAAACAAAACAATATTCCTAAGTCTGCATTAGGAAAGTAGGAAATAACTGTGACGTGTTCAAAGATTCTGAAGCATTCTACCGCTATGCACTGGAGTTAGAGAAAATCTCTCTTTACCTTGCTATTTCCACTTCACGCCATCTCAATATTTTTATGGTTCATAACTGATCAAAACCAGAGAATGATCTGGGTTTTTTTAAAATAACACTTAGATCCGAACTCTGATATTACAATATGTAGAATTACAAATACATATTGGCAAAAGGGGAGCAATAGCTGTGAAGTGGAGGCAATGCAACATAGTCTGGTTAGGAAACAAAAACTTCTGGCTCGGCGCCTTTGGCTCAATGGGCTAAGGCGCCAGCCACGTACACCTGAGCTGGCGGGTTCGAATCCAGCCCAGGCCCGCCAAACAACAATGACGGCTTCAACCAAAAAAAAAAAAAAAAAAAAAAATTGGCCGGGCATTGTGGCAGGCACCTGTGGTCCAGCTACTTGGGAGGTGGAGGCAAGAGACTCGCTTGAGCCCAGGAATTGGAGGTTGCTGTGAGCTGTGATGCCACGGCACTCTATCCAGGGTGACAGCTTGAGGCTCTGTCTCAAAAAAAAACAAAAAAAAGAAACAAAAACTTCTGAACTTGAGTGTGAAAGCACAGAAAACATACACTGTGATATTCATGAATCTATCTTTAAATAATGTTTTTTCTAGATTTATTCAGAGAAAAAATAAATACATTTATTTATTTATTTCACAGACTTTTTGAATTCTTTCCTCGTTGTCTCATTGTAACACACTAACTCCATGTCTCAGAGCAAAAAATTGATGCCTTTGTTCTTTTTTTTTTTTTGAGACAGAGCCTCAAGCTGTCACCCTGGATAGAGTGCTGTGGCATCACAGCTCACAGCAACCTATAATTCCTGGGCTCAAGCAAGTCTCCTGCCTCTGCCTCCCAAGTAGCTGGGACTACAGGCACCCGCCACAGGGCCCAGCCATTTTTTGGTTGCAGCCATCATTGTTGTTTGGCGGGCCCGGGTTGGATTTGAACCCACCAGCTTAGGTGTACGTGGCTGGCGCCTTAGCCCGTTGAGCCACAGGCGCCGAGCCAATGCCTTTGTTCTTAATAGCAGTGAAAGAGATGTTTTCATTTGTGGTCTGACCCCGGTTTCTGAGGCCAGACTCTTCATTTCTTGGCAACTGAGATTCAGAGACTCTCAACATCTCTGAACCATAAACATTTCTAACTTAGTCAGTATAAGCTTCTAATTCAGGCCATGCTGATTAAAGAATAAAACCAGAATTACATATACCTTTATGGAAATGTACTGGTTTTTAAAAGATTTCAATAATAAGTTCAAATACAGACAGATCTATAAGAAAGAAATGCTAAGTACAATATTAACAATGATTATAGGTGTTATTCATTATAAAGGAAATACTCTGGAAGTAAAGTAAGCAGACTGCAAAATCAACTGGTGAAAAGGTTTCTGAAAGCACCCAAAACAAATGCTTTCCATGGAGAAGTACAGTTCAAATAACACTGCAATATGTGCTGAACGAACTTTGGGCTGTTGACAGTCCGCTTTGCCCCAACTCTTTCTGTGCATCCCTCTTCATTAGCCTGTTTATAACAAAGCACCACATACTCTCAGAACAGAATTTCCTCTAGAATTTCCATGAGATAAAGTTGTGAGTGGATTCTGGCACTAAACATTTTGGAGCCTTGGATTATCAAAATATGCAAAAAAAAAAAAAAATTTCAAGTGTGTCCTTTTGAGAGATGATGAAAATCATTAAAAATAACTGCATTTTAATTTCTGTGTGACTCTTGGCTACTTTTTTTACCCCTAGCCAAAAACTCTAGTAAGAAAGAGAAAGTTCAATACTTCACGTGATGTTTTCATTTATAGACAACAGTCACTAGATTTGCCAAGAAAAAAGTACATCAAGCTTGCATTGTCATGATTTATAAAAACCTCATGGATTTTTCTTTCTTTTTTTTTTTTTTTGAATAGAGCTATGTCACAGATATTAAAATTGGCAGTCTTAAAGGTATTTATTTTATTTGACAAAACATATTGTGTTCAAGGTTAATAATACATTTCAGCAGCACACATAGTGCTTTTGGCAGATGTGTGCTCAGTTTCATCATTTTGATAGGCAGATCCTATTCTTTTCCTCTTCATAATAAGTAAAATCCTGCCAAAAGTCAATGTTCTGAATTGCTTTAAAATTCATTTTAATGTAAATTTGGATAGAACACTTTTTCTCTTGCTATCAGACTAGCTAGTCTCTGTAAGAAAACTGCTTGGCTGGAAAGGAAGTTGGCAATTTTAATACAAAACCTACGAAACAATGAATGGAATAAAATTGCACTTATTGTTGGGAACTTTTTAAAGTTTTCTTTTTATGGAAAGAGGGAAAAGGTGGCTACTGAGAAGATGATATCTAAAACTGAATTCCAAGGTATGTTTTACCAGTAAAAATGTAGTATTCAATTTTGAGATTTTTAGTGGTAATTAACATTGAATCCATTAAACTACTGAGATCCAGGAAAGATATAAGAAAAAAAAGGCGTAGGTTTATGAAACTTAGTTATTTCAAAGCAAACTTGCTGTAAATTTTTACTGGAGTTCCTCATAAATATGTTCTCTAAAACTAATCTTTCCATCACATCACATATAAAACAATTAATGTTGAATTCCAATATTATTCACTTGATTAAAAATACCTCAAATTATCCTAATTTGTAAAGGTTATATTATACAAGCATCTCATTTGACATAAAATACTAAAAAAATTATCTACTATAAATTAATGAATACTTATTGAGACTTTGTAATATACCACCTTCAATGTTAGTTATTAAATTATTGGCAAAAAGATTTAAATGCTTCCTGATATTCATGTTCTTACAGTATACCTGGATAGTAACTCAATGTGACTAGGATAGTAGAATTGTTTCTATGTTACTTTTGCATAATTTTAGAGAGTAAGTATGGAGGATGCTGTCTAGCATTGAATTTTTCAGAAAATTTTTCTACAGACAGTGTGACTCATTAAGAATGCATAGGAACTATCTATATCAAATCAAGTAAAGAGGAAAAATTTTTGTTTATAATGACCAGTAGATTTGAAATAATATGTACCCTTTATGTTATTACAATTATGATGGTCTCATAAGCCTAGAGCAAATACTATCATTGGAAATAAGACTACTGGGATCAGTAAAAATTAGATGATATAATATCTTGTGGGCAAAGTTAATGATTGTGGAAGTAATTATAATATGGTTATCATTGAAGGATTATAATGTCAATAAACTTTTGGTCATTCTTGAAGGACGGGTTTCTTCAGTGGTATATCTTTCTAGGGGAACCAACTGAAACGCATGGGTCCCACAGCAGAGAAAATACACTTAGATATAGCCAATTGCAATATTTACTGCAATAATTTTCAATTTAAGCTCTCTCTCTCTCTCTCTAAATTTGTCTAAGACATTTTCTTTCTAAAAATGAATAGAAAGTATAGTTATTTTATTTTTCTAAGTATCAGAAATAATAAAGGTATATCAAGGACAACATGAGAAATAACTTTATAGCCTTAAGCTTATTGGGTGCATGTGGAAGTGCTTAAGGGAAGAGTCATATCTTGATGTGCTTGGATTGTTAGCAATAATGACTTACTAAGCTTAAAACCAATATTCAAGTATTAGTTATAAGTAGGTTAGGAATTGAGTTAAGAAAATGAGTGCAGATGATGGGTAAAAGAGAACAGAGTCAGGATAAAAGTGGATTCAAGGGACTCTAAGCCCAGTGTAAAAGGTACTGTGGGCCCTTAGGAAAACTCAAGAAGAAGTCCTGCTGAAACTGCACCCTTCCCCTAGTGCAACTCTACTGTGGAAGCCTTTAAGTGGGAGACAGCCCTCTGTAGGAGGGTGAGCAGTTTGGGGAATTAAGGAATGTGGAATGTTTAAATCTCAGTAAAGGCTTCCAGAGTTACTCCAGACCAGATAAGAAAAAGAAAATATCTCTTTTCTTCTGTCATCCTGGTATGAGCAGAAGAGTCTTTCTGAGCACAAGCCTTCTTGAGTGTTAATTATCATTCCTGTGATTTGTGTACATGGCCTAATTTAAGTCTTCTCTGACATCCTGCTTCTGGACTGTGCTCACCATCCCATGTTCTGTTTGTATTAAGATCATTTTGAGCAATAAAAGTAAAAAGTAAATCCATCCAATTAACATAGTTAGTTAAAGAAATAGTTTAATTAGAAAAATGCAAGCAAAGCAAGAAGCATAATGTAATTGTTTGGCTTTCCTTCTTGAGATTTATGATTAGAACAATGGTATATAAAATAAAAACTGAGCTAGCCTAGCACAAGATGCTGTGTGCTGATGCCTCACTAAGAAGGGCATGCAGTCTCCTGACCCAGCTTCTTCTTAAACTTTCTCTTGTGTTTTGTCTTTTCATTTTTCCTTGTTTCTATCAAGCCACCGGGAGGGAAACCCCAGCATAGTTGGGGCTGGTCCTCAACAGAAGCTGACATGTTTTTATGTTCCTAATAACTACTCCTCCCTTCTTTAAGCTAAAGATGTTGTAACTAAATTTATAAAATATGAAACAAAAGTAAAGCTTTAAGAAAATATAAATATGTATAAACATACACATTTAGAACATTGAATAAGAATTAAAAAAAACATACAGAAACAAATTGCCTAAAAAATTCTACATACAGATATATTCTTTTAAGAGGAGTTAAACATTCTTTTATAAATTCTGGACAGGACATCTTTCTATCAAAATGTTTTATGCATATTAAAATATGTTGTCTGATCTCAAGTAATTGCATTGCAATCTCCCAGGGAAGTTAAGCCTATTGCCTCTGATTCTTTCAAATTATCTGCTGATGCCTATCAAGTGGGAATCCTCGGGGCTAGCTTACAGGACACCTCTGTGGCTGAAGAGTTAACACAGCTTCATAAAATGCTTACAGTTAGCTTTTCACGGGCAAGTCTGGCTCATTGCACATCCAGAATGTACAAAGCAATTTAGGTCTGCAGATGATAACCAGATGGACTGCCTTGAAGACAGAAGTCCCTTGTTTACAGACAAAACAAGTAAAGAAATGCAGCCTAAGGATAAATGCCTACAAACTGTTTAGGCAAGTTTCAGGTGGTTAAATCCCAAACTCAACCTGTTATCTCCAGAGGGTAGAATTTTATATTAAAGTTGATCATGATAATTGATTGTATTCTATTGAAACAACAACTCAGTTAGCATGGATTAGGAAGTGCTTTAAATAGATATACCATGAGGGAAATAATTACTTTTGATATAACAAAAAAGCAGAAGTAACCTTGAAATGAAGATTATAATTCATTTTAATGCTATGTAGAAAATAGCAGGGAAGCCAGAAGTAACTCTGTACAGAGAGTAAACCTTGACAAGACTAATTCCTTTCCATTTTTTTTCTCTAGAATAGACTTAGCTTTATTTCGAAATTTAAAGGATGAAAAGAAACATCATGTATATACTTAAAATCATACACTTTATATCATTGAAATGAGACAAATAACATGGCAAGTTTTCCTACATTTGTAACTTAAAAAGAAAAAGAGTGAAAGAAAAAATATTGTCTAACAAAATCAGGGATAGTTTATTAAATGTTCTAAATGATGACCTGGATTTGAAAATCATTCCCATTGTACCTTGGTTGTATATAAATCTTTGACTGTGCTGCTACATATTCTATTCTACAATGGTTTCTTCTTTTTTTCTTTTTGTGCATCTTTTTTAGAAAGTCAAGATCTCTTGAGTTTGGGGAAATGTAATCAACTCAGAATCATTCAACAGCACAGAACATTGCAATGTTTATGGAGTGAAAACATAGCCTGCTGGGAGGAGTTGCATCTGCAAGGGGGGGAAAAAAGATTTAACTTTTAGACTGTGTAAATCCTAGCTTTGGGGACATTAGGACCTGCGAGCTCACACATATACACAAAAATATCAGTTAAAAATATCTGTTAAAACCGCAAGATTGGTATAATTCTGGAAGCCTACACATCGTATGTGGTAAAGTGTAAAAAGATGTAAGATCAAGATGTCATTACCATAAGTTTTTAGGTTTTAAAGAAGAAATTGGTCTACCTCTGAATTAAGTCTGTGAAATGAGAGCCATTGTTAAAGCACCTGGTTCTAAGATGTTTTCCTTTAATTATCTTATTTAAATATCAGCCCATTACTAGTAAAGCTGTGAATAAGTAATTTTATTTTCATTTTTTATTTTAAATTATTATAAGCACGTAATAGTTAGGCATATTTATCGGATATATGTCATGTTTTGAAAGAAGCATTGAATGTGTATTAATCAAATCAGGAATAGGGGTCTCCATCACCTCAGACATTTATTAAGTGCTGTGTTTTGTTTGTTTGTTTGTTTGTTTGTTTGTTTTGTTTTTTTTGAGACAGAGCCTCAATCTGTCACCCTGGATAGAGTGCTGTGGCATCACAGCTCACAGCAACCTCCAATTCCTGGGCTCAAGCGAGTCTCTTGCTTCCACCTCCCAAGTAGCTGGGACTACAGGGGCCCACCACAACGCCCGGCCATTTTTGGTTGCAGCCGTCATTGTTGTTTGGCGGCCCGGGCTGGATTCAAACCCGCCAGCTCAGGTGTAGGTGGCTGGTGCTTAGCCTGTTGAGCCACAGGCGCCGAGCCACAAGTGCTGTGTTTTAAGGGTAAATATAATCCTGTCTTTAAAAATAAGTAGAAACTATTCCAATCTCATTAGAAAAATAATATGTTTATACAAAGAAGCCTTAACTAAACTAACATTTTTGAGTACCTACTAAGTGCAGCAATTTTGCAAGACACTGTGACAATCAAAGAAGAAATAAAAGAGCATGTCCAGGAAGAGTGATTCTAATGTTCCCTACACGTAAAGTTGCCTGCGGAGTCTTTTGAAATCCTAATTTAGATCACAAGTAAGTCTAATTAAATCAGAGTATTTTGAGGATGGGACTCAGAAATCAGTTCCTCAAGTGGTGGATTTACACCCTAGCTGAAGAGTACTGTGTTAGAGAGACCTTCTCAAGTGATAATGAGAATCTTGATAAAATACATATTCTGGATGAGTAGATCTGGGTTGTATACAGGAATTCTATAAGAAGCTGCATTCTCAGCCAGGACTACATATCAATTTGAAGGTGGAATTCAATAATTAGAAGTAGTAGAAATCATAAACTAACCAAATTAATGTGATTCTAGACAGTGCCCTAAGTACCTGGCAGGTAAACATACCCACATACATTCTCTATCAGAATCCACTACCATTTTACCATGGAAGTAATTCCTCCTAATAAAGTGAAAAGTCAAATAAGGATTTCATAGATTTAAAAAAAAATTATATTCTTACAAAGTAGTATAACGAATTTCCTTTCTGCTTTATTGAAGTAAGAATACACTGATTTTTATGCTATGAATGGATAGTTTTGATGTTACCAAAAAAGGAGAAATATTTGAAAATATAGATGGAAAAGCAGAACAGAAAGACATATTAATCTGAAATTTTAGAAAATTAATAAATAAAATGATTTTGAGACATTAAAAAAAAAGTTCCATTGTCAGACCCACAACATCAAGCTATATGTTTTGAAAAATTTATATGATAAAGTCGCAGAATAAAGTGTTAGCATAGAGAAAGCAAAACAACTCCAGTCAATAAATGCAGTGGGTGGTTATTTCTCATGGGAAATATTCTCATCGATAATACAAGCAGGAAGGACTTTGGAAAAAAAAGAATCAATCCACGAGAGGAAAAAGCTAAAATTAAAAAGATAAAAAGAAGTGAGTGATCAATGCAGGTGCTCCAATGTAGAATCAGAAGCCCAGTTTCCTGTTTTACCCTTAAACTCACAAAAAGTCATTTCTCTAAATATTGGAGGATAATAATGCAAAACTGTTAGTGATACAAGTGGAAACTTATCATCACAAACTACTCCCTGGTAATAAGCATCAAATATTCTCCATGTCTCAGCCCATAAATGTCACTTCTAACCTTTAATTAGGAAATATTAGTTCTTCCCCCGTGAAACTATACCTACTAACTTAACAGGAAGGGATCCATTATACAAACAGAATTGCCATTATAGGGCTCTTCTGAAGGTTTCTATATAGAAAACCTTCTTTAAAACAGGTCATAGTTAATTTTGAAAGGAGCTTACAAGTGTCTTTGCCTAAATCAAGTCCAAACGAAAGGACTCCAGTTGGTGTGGGACTTCTTGTTGGCCAAAATTGTGCTGAAATAAGAAGCTGGAGTGTTTGGGCTGAACATGTATGGTTTCAGATTATCCCATCTAAACTTCTACCTAAACTCACAAAATAGCCTCTTAAGCTGGAAGATAAAGGGAAAAAAAGTAAAGACAATAGTTAAAGAATTACTAGATAAAAGACTCATCAGACCTTCCACCAGGACTTCGAACATTCCTCTCCTCCTAGTCAAAACCCCCAGAGTGCTACTTTTAAGCCTTAAACTAAGACTAGTAAAAACAATTTTAAATTTCTCTCTAATTGTAACTTTATCTAATGTGTAGTGTCCTAAAACCAAAATGAGTTCTGAGACTGATTCCATCTATCTACTTAACTCTTCCAGCTCAGAAAAAAAAAAAAAAAAAAAGGTTTTGTAAGTGAAAATTTTGTCCAAAGTTGATAATGTAGGCTGAGATATCACAAGGAAACAAATTTCCTTTTGTTTGAGAACATGCAAGATATTCAGAACTATTTCAGGCCCAATGACCAAGGGAAATTTTAGAGGATTTTGGGGTCTACCACAGGCAGTGAGGTCCCACGTTTTATGAAATATCCATGTCACTCTATGTCTTGGCCAAGGATGCAGATACGTTAATGAAACAGTAATAAAAGTCATGGTATGATAGAGATGGTCATCCATCAGTAAAATAATTTGTTTCACCTACTTAACAAAGCTACCTTGCAGTTGGTTTCCTCCCCTACAAAGCCTCCTCTTAGCCATGTTTGTATATCTTTGCATTCGAGAGTAGCTCATTCACACTCAGAAAAATCCATGGAGAAACCAGACCAAAGCTCATCCCTGGACCCCAGAGAGAGAGAATTTTCTTCTACCTTCAATTTAGTCTTGCCTTGGTGAGGCTTCTATTGCTGCCTCAGAAAAAAAATTATTCCCATTTGTGACTTTTCAGCAAATTCCAAACACTCACCATCCTTAAAGCTCAATCAAGCATAGTAGTTCAAAACTTTCTTTCCCAAAGTCAGTATTAGCTACTATTGTGAAAAGAAGTAGAACTCAAAAGTCCATCTTGGTTATGCATTTATTTTCCCAGACTTTCCTTTATTATAGACTAAAGAGATGTTGCAGTACATACTTGAAATCATTTCCATACAAATGCCTCATCTGCAAATACCTGCCTATAGAATTATACTACATACAATAAAAATATTCAGGGTTTTATAAGGACAGGAAAGACCAGCTCGAGATTTACAAAAAAGTGTATTTTTTCCTAAAGCTGTAGCTGTCGAGTTTTATATAAAATTTTCTGGTGGATATGGTTATAAATGTGGATTTTAAACCTCTCCTCCCACAAAAAGTGATTTGTTAGACTGCCATAGAGACAAATTAGGCATTAGCTAGAAGGATGGCAAGAGAAAGAAAATGATGTTAGGAAAAGCACACAGGATTAGGCGGGAGGGAACTAGGGAAGATTCAGGAAGACAGAAGCAAGAGAAATGCAATAAACAGATTGTTTAAATTAATATAAGGGCACATGTGATTAAGTTACATTATTTGTGTTTGTTAGGTAGCCTCCAGTTACAGCTGAGTCCTTCACCCTGGAGGTGTGCCACATACCCTTACATTTTACACATTGGGTGGGAGCTCAACAAGCCCTGTCTCCTTTTCCTCTCCCCCTCCACTTGAATTTAATTGCGTTTTTTCTCCCATGTGGGCCTGAAGTTGTTTATCTACTAGTTTCAAATTAGTATTGAGTACTCGAGGTGATTCCTTTTCCATTCCTGAGATACTTTACTAACAAAAATGTTCTTCAACTCCAAGTAAATACAAAGATGTAAAGTCTCCATTTTTTATATGGCGGAATAGATTCCATGGTACATGTATGCAGTTCATTAGCAGCTCAATTCACAATCGCAATGAGGTCGAAACAACCCAAGTGCCCATCAACCCAATGATGGATTATTAAAGAAATGTTTTTAATTTATTTATACTTTTTTTATACATTTTTTTCTTTCTCGTTTTCCCTTTTTTGCATTTGGATTTGACAAATTACAAGAAGCAGTAATAACTGAAATTCTTTTACAATTCTGAAGGATAGGGTAACATCAGACTGTGCTGTCTATTCCTAAAACATGAACTAGTCAGTTTGATGGTTCAAGTTCAGGCAGAGAGTATATGTAAAAAGTTTAGCAGTACATTAAGGCACCTAGAGTTGTCTCCGGGAAACCCGTTTGAGGTGGTTACTGTGTTGAGTCAGTGGATTTCTGGGGTGGGGGTGTTGCTGTTTTGGATTAAGTTGTGCAATGACAGATTCTACTGGTGCATCTGAACACCAACAAGCTCAATGGAGAACACAGCAGAAATTCAGGATCTGCTTCTGCCAGAGCGGATGAAACCAAATTAGTCAGCCAAAGTTAACATATTTGAGTCAACTGGAAGAATACAAATCATGAATTCAATAAGACATGAATTTCAGATTTAGAGGGCCTAGTAGCACTCAAAGAGGGGCCAGGGGAAAACAGAAACACACTGTCAATCCAAACACCCGCTCTTTGCCAAGGAGTCACACTTTGTGTAAAAGAGGGAAACAGGTGCAAGTGTTGAGAGAGGTGTGGGTCACCCAGAGCCTGGTCACTATATCAAACCAAACTGCGTCTTATATAAATCGACAGTTTACACTACTATTATAAATATGACTGATCAAAACAGCTATGATTCTAGTTATGCAGCTCTTACCTGCCACAAGAACAAAGGGGCTGGAGGGAGAACAGCAGAGGGGAGAGAAACCTACCTCACTCCCCTGGGACAATGCTGTTCTCCTTGCTCTCTGAGCCAACAGAGTAATTTTTTTTCCTTCCAAAAGAAAGACAAAGGAGGAAATATATTTTATATTCAGACGTCTCATGGTCTGCCGTTCGCTTGGCACAGACCTGCAACATATTAGATCAACTGAATATAAAATAGAATATAAATATAGAATAAGTTTGATCATGTCAAGTTTCAGGATATAGTATAAGCTTTAAAAATATATCTTTCCATTCTACCTAAATGATGATCTGTATTTTCTTCAAATTCTTATCACTTTGTTTTGGGCTGAAATGAGTCTGTCCCAGAATTCACATATTTAAGCATCTCAGAATGTAACTGTATTTGAAATTAGAGTCTTTGAAATTATTATATTCAAACAAACTCATTGATACCTTAATCTCAACTAAATGGTGTCCTTATAATATGAGAAGATTAGGACATATCATGAGAGAGATGAAGGATGAAATATAAAGGGTAAAATCCACATGAAGACACAGGAACAAGAAGGTCATCTTCAATTCAATTAGAACAGACAAACCCGAGGGCCCCTTATCTTGGACTTACAGCCTCCAGGAGACAATCAATTTATCGTTGAAGTCACCCAGTCTATGGCATGTTGTTATGGAAGCCAACAGAAAACTTATACGAGCTTTTTATGAAAAGATCAATTACACTTACAAGTACCACCATTTGACATTTTATTTTATCATGTTTGATGATAATAGATAATCAGACATGATTTGTTCTATTGCATAAAGTATAAGTTTAAATTGACTTTATCTTTGGCTTCAATAAAGGCAAAAGAAATTAAAAATATTACTTTGACAATAAGGGATTGGGGAAGGGATTTAACATCATTGGCTCTCATTAGTGAGATGCAGGAGAGTCCAAAAATATATACATCATTGGTTAGCAGTCTCTACACCTGTTGCGTAGGTGGCCATGGGATTACCTCCTCTGTAAATAGCCTTGAGAGAAGTTAGCTGGGGCTCCTCCTTTGGCTCAGCTCCTTGCTTGGAGAACACCTGATCAGCGCTCCCCTGCTAAGACTACTGCTGAGAGATTGCTGCTGAGATGCTCACTCTACTAATATTGACTGTGACTTCTAAGGAGCTTCGGCACCTGAGACCTGAACGAGACCTACCCTGAGTAAGCAGGCACAGCTGCCCGCATCCAGACAGTTGAGTGGGCCCGGACCAGAGACATAGCATCCCCACTCTGACCAGGCCCTGGGTCGGGGCTGGAGAAACGGCAACACGGGCCCCGACTTGCTGGAAGTCAATTACATATTATGAATTACATAAATGCTTTAAAGATGAAGAAGATTACTATTAAATAACATGGTAATTGAGGGACTTTGAAGAATGTTTTCTACTTTTGAAGAATATTGTACAATTACAATAAATTTTCCACTAGAGATTACTGTGTTCACTGAAAAAAAGTAAGATGTCTTTACCATTGACCATTCAGTGGTGGTTATTGAAGAATCAACAGAAAGGACAGCAACTTATAACAAATTAAAAGTGCAAAATATTTTCTTGGTATAGCAGATTTATGTGAAAAAAGTGAAACTTCACTTTAAATGTTTTTATGGTTGTCTTTGCACAACCTACAGTTAAAAAATGCATAATTTTAGGTATTTTTCTAATTCATTAGTGTGTTTCCAGCACTTAGGTTATGCCTGATGTACAGTAGACACAAAATTAGCATTGTTATCTAAAAGAATCAATATTTATTGAACATTTTTTCCTCTTTCTCTTGTGAATAACCTTTTGCTCATTTAATGTAGTCTCTTTCAAATTTACAGTTGTACAACCAAATATCTGTATCTTTATTAAACATTATAGCTTTTCTTACATATGGACTTTAAAAATGAATCAGAAAAAAGAAATATTTCCAGTAAAATTCTGACATATGAAACAAATGTATTTACTAAACACAAAATGGAACACACTTCAGCATACATATGCTTCAAAATAAGTAATTTTGACAAAGTAAATACAAATGGAAAGAAAAATTCACATGTAATTTCTACATTTATTCTCTCTAGAAAATTGATAGACTGAGGGAATTTGTAGGCACTAGAAAAATAGAAAAATGAATAACACATGGTGTTTTTACATCTCACAAAGCATACAGTCTGTACAGTTAACATATGTATAAGTAAACATCTGCAGTGGGTGATGATAAATGTCATTCACTGATCATTCAATAGATGGCATGTGTTGGTCAAAGCATTCTTACATATCTCCTCATTTAATTACTAAAACACTATGGTTTATTGTTATTATTGCTCACAATCTTTAGAAGGACACACTCAACAACTGAGAGCCAAGTAACTTGGTAATATTACCGAGGTTTGAAATTTTACATCTGGTTCACAAGCCCAGGCTATTTGATCACAGCCACCCGCCTCTAAAATTTTAACTCCCTAAAGCAAAGAGAAATTGTAAAATCCACCAGGGGGCAGAGTGACTATCACACACACTGGGCTATTATATGGCTCACGTCTCACGCAAAGCAAAGGAGACTAGAAGACAACAAAGAACATGGTCAGAATTCGAAAAGATTTTTTAAATCCACTGTTCTAGAACTAACTGTATGTCTAGTGAGGCACTCCTTTAAAATGAAGTAAAAACAAAAACATTTTCATACAAATACCCCTGAATTTACCTTCAACAGAAAGAAACTACAATCATATAGAATAGAACTTTCTGTAATGGTGAAACTCTGTGTTGATTTAGGCTGTCTAATCATGTAACCACTAGTTACATGAGCTAGTAAGAATTAGAAGGAGGATTCAAAATTGAAATTAAATTAAATTTTCATTTTAATTATTTTAAATTTTGAATTAAATGGCCACAAGTGGGTATTGGCTACTTTATTAGAAAAATCTAGTGAAATGAATAAAATTCAAAAAAGAGAAGTACAGTCAACAAAGGTCTTCAGAATAAAGGGAAGTGGTGCCAGATAATAATACACATCTGCAGGAAGAAAGAAGAACACCAGGAAAGTGAGAATTTAAGATAACTAGAAATTATATTTTTATTATTTTTATGAGTGCTTTCCTAAGTATGTATTATATATAGAAAATTTTTAAAAATGAACAAATGTGTTATACTCTAGGATTTATATTATATGAGAAAGTAAAAATTACATATACAAAAGCACAAATGTTAAAGAAAGGTATAAATAGAATTAACTGTTGTTGAGATTATTACAACATTAAAGTAGTATAATATTATTTGCTGATTCAATTTGATAAGTTAAGGATTCATACTACAAATTTGAAGGTAGTGCTGTACAATGAAACTTTCTGTAATGATGAATCGCTTGGTTGATTTAGGCTGTCTAATCATGTAACCACTAGCTACATGGGCTAGTGAGAATTAAAGGGAGTGGGGGTTAAAGGAATAGGGCACCGGCTCCATATGCAGAGGTGGCAGGTTCAAACCCAGCGCCAGCCAAAAAAAAAAATGCAAAAAAAGAAAAAAAAAAAAAAAAAAAAAAAAATACGAGGGGGGATTAAATTTTTAAATAAAATTAATTTTAATTAAATTTATTTTAACATTTTAATTAAATGCCCACTGTGGGTTT
>CAUYRH010129486.1:0-52205 GCA_963574655.1 Perodicticus potto
CACACTTGTGGTGCATATGTGAAGGGTCAGGAGAAAACTTCTAAATACGGATCAAAATTGTTTTCACGTAGTAAATGAGAAAATATCATGAATGTTATATCAATCAGGTTGATAAAAATATCTCCGATTGTATGTGAAGCCCGCACACTGTACTCCATGACTGAATTATTGTACATAGCTATGACTCAATAAAAAATAATTTAAATAAATAAATAAATAATAGTGGAGTAAAAAAATAAATAAATAAATTTCTGGAATTTACATACTACTATTAAAACCATTCCTTTTTAGGCTAAATATCAGAATATATTCTAGATTTCTAGCTATGTGACTAAACAAGTCTTACTTAACTAATGTAACTCCAACATCACTATCCTGCTCATCATGTTCACTTTCCTATCACGTGATCAGCATACCCACCACTGCAAAGTGTCCAAAGCCAAAAACCCACTCCCACTTAGCACTTCCATGACTCTTGGGATTCCATTTGGCTTGTCTACTGCTCTAGTCATTATTTCCATACTAGTTCATGTAAGCACAGTTTCTAAGGTCTTTAAATCTTAAGAAAGGAATGTTTCATGCTCTGCTCAATGACAGGGACACACACAATCAATTAACGTGAAAGATCCTCTCCTTTTATGTTAATATCATTATGCTTACTATTTCTTTCTTTTCTTTTTTTTTTCTTTTTGAGACAGAGTCTCACTATGTTGCCCTTGGTAGAGTGCCATGGCATCACAGCTCACAGCAACTCTAGGGCTTAAGCGATTCTCTTGCCTCAGCCTCTCAAGTAGCTGGGACTCAAACTCTAGGGCTTAAGCGATTCTCTTGCTTCAGCCTCCCAAGTAGCTGGGACTACAGCACCCGCCACAATACTTGGGTATTTTTTGGTTGCAGTTGTCATGGTTGTTTAGCTGGCCTGGGCCAGGTTCAAAGTTGCCAGCGTCAGTGTATACCCAATGAGCTATGAGCGCTGCCCTATGCTTACTATTTTTATCTGATAAAAACGAATCACTCTACAAATAGTAGTTGTCTCAAATTACCACTTACCTCTGGATAAAGATGGAAGCGTTTAACTGTATTGATTACAAGGGGATATTCAGTAAGCCTGTCATTCATAATCATCCACAGTCCTTGCAAAAATGAAGGTGCTTCTATAATGGTCTTGAAGTAAGAATAATAAAGCCCCTTTAAGAAAAAACAATCAATGTTTATCAATGTTTACTTTTAAAACTCCTTTTAAAACATTTTTTTTTTCTGAAAAAAGGGAAAAGGTCATAATAAAAGTTCCTAAATACTCCTTGTTATTGCACGCTTGGACTCAAAAAAGCATGTATTTCAGTTTATCACTATATTCTTTCAAGTTTTCTAAAGATTTGAAAATTGTCAAACTAAAGAGCTGGAAGAATGATCAAATGTTTTAAGGAGCTTTTCAAATGGTGCCTTAAAATACATGGACGGCATACTTTTAATTTTACCAAATCTAGTTTTACCCCCACATTATGAGATGCTTAAAGGCTGGCATCTAATACATTCTATCATAAACAGGAATGACTTCATGCCCCTGTACAACTTTGCCTATATAATATTACTTCTTTTTCCCAAGCTTTAAGAAATAACATATTATTATCATTAGCATCATAGGCTCAGAACTTCATGCTTTTGTCTTACCTAACAGCTCTCTATCCACTGGCTTGGCACAAAGTGAAAGCTAAATGTCAATTGACTATTGTTCACAAATCCTGTATACTGAAAAGGGGATTCTTTTAGTGTACTACTTCTGCATATGAAATAATGGCTTCATTAGTATAGTAAATGTGTTGATAAGTTAAAATTTATTGTTTAACAGCAGCATATTGTGTCTCATTTCCCTCATCAATTTATTTTCCTTCCTAAAACATAAAAATAAAGGCCCACATTGTTTATAATATATTCACCTCCAAAACATAAAAAATAACCTCTAACCATTCCTGCCTCATCCAACTACTTTATTTTCAATAGATTAAGCAACACTAGTATCCACTAAATTAAGACCTATTTTAGCTGATGTCTAAAAGCCATTTCCTCATAGTTTTCATTGGTAAAATGTAAGTTCATAAAGGATTTCCCTTTGTTTAGGAGGATAACAAGACATTAAAACAAAGGATAACTAACATGTAAAAGTCTGTATTTAGAGAAATATTATATATATAAATGTTTTATTAACAACTATTTCCTTGTGCATGGTACTGTCCCCAATCATGTTCTCCCTATATTTTCACTAAAACCCTGTAAAGCTGGCATTATTTCTATGTAGCAGATAAGATTACTAAGAATCAGTGAGGCTAACTGACTGGGCATCATACAATGAAGTACAGAACTGCCACTTGTATCCAGTGAGCTGTCACCAAAGCCTAGACTCTCCCACAGCTAAAACCTTTATTTAATATTTTATACCCTCTCTTCAGACATAAAAGTTCCCTAAAAAAAGAAAAAATATATTTTACACCTTCTCTTTGGAAGTAACACCTTCGAATATTCAAATGCTATACAAATGTTAATGTATTTGTCAACGTTTTACAGAGGCTATAGAGATGAAAATCAAAAAGCACTGGCTCTGGTGTCTAAAATAGGCAAATTCATGGCAAGCGGTGGGGGGGGTTTTAGGGGTTTAATGCATACAGAGTTTTTATTTGAGATAGCAAACCATTTTGGAGATGAACAGTGGTGATGGTTGCACATCCAAAACATACTTAAAGCCACTGAATTGTACACTTAAAAATGGTTAAAATGATAAATTTTGTGATAATGGTTATATTTAAATAGATATCTATTTAGCAGGTATCTATTTCTAGGTATCAAAATCCAGAAAAATTGCTAGGAAATTATAGCAAAAGTTATCTCTTAAAGGAAATTTTCTTGAAACCAAAAGAGAGCTAAGAAAAAATTTAAAAGAGCCATGTAAAACATGGGATCTCCCAACTCTAGCCAAAGAGACAGCAATTTCTGATAATATCTGATGCCCCTGTATCCTTTTTCAGTGCTGTCTTTGTTCTCCTTCATTCTTCAATTATAATTGATCTTTATTATTTTTAAAAGTCTGCATTAGGAAAGGGGGAGAGATAACAAGATAAACAAAAGAAAAAGAATCTCAACCACTTTTCTATTTAAATCACAAACCTAGATTATATTAGGAAATAGTGCAGTTCACCAAAAGGTCATTTCCATTCCCAATAGACTGCTACCTTACAGTCTTACTATTCTTAAACCACAAATTAAGTCATTAGAAGAAAGAACCTAACCATTTCAGTGCGAAAAGTCATCTCCCGTTCCAAAGATGAGAGGTGGGAAAAATGGCGATCATTTTCAAAAAGTGTTATTAAATGTATCCTAGAGGAAAAAAATGAAGTATCATATTATAATAAGAACGGGTTTCAAAACCAGTATTGAAATAAGTTATAAATCAGCAGAGAAAGAAAACCATACAAAGGAAAAAATAAATTTTTATAATAAATATTGAAGGAATTTTATAATTTGCTTACTAACTGCTAGGATTTTGGGCATTTAGAGTCTGGTGTAGCACGCACCTGAAATTCCTTAATTGTTGGTTTTTAAACTTAATTACATAGTTAAAGTTCTTATGAATCTCTGCACCCTTTCTACCACTGCAGGCCTCTAAATCAGAACAGAGGCAGGTTTTTATTTGTTTTTTAAGTTTCACGGGTGATCCTGATATACCAGGTTTGGGAAATATGTATAACTGTCAAAAAGCACTCAGAATATAATTTTAAATAAAATTCCTTTAGAGTTAAGCTGTTTTTAAGTTAAGTTACTTACACTTACTAAGTGTAATCCCCATAAGGGATCAATCTTACAGTGCCAAAGAACACAAGACAGTACTTGAAGATATTTTAGTGTTGTAACTGCAGGCACTAAAAAAAGGAGCCTATGTGATGAGCAAAATTATAGTCAGCAATTATGTGATCCTTAATTTATGTAGTAAGTGCTTTCCAGTATGGTTGAAAATAATGCAAAATTCCACATATCAACCCTGTTTTCCATTAACCCTTCTTTATATGTAGGGCAAAGCCAGGTACCAATAGCTATAGGAATGTTTCCTACCCACTGCAGCCTTAGTGCTAACACCAAAATCTCCCTGTAGACTAAACTGGCCAGAGCAGCACTATCCCAACACAACAGAAAGAGGGGGAGATTCCATTTTTCCCAAGGGTAGAAATCCCTTAGCTCAGGTGGAAATGAAAATATTCAAGTTAAATATTATTTTACACATGACTTATGCAAATAGAACACTTTGTAAAATAACGTGGATAGGCCTGCACACTGAAAGGCTCCAAGTCATTTCACTCTGTGTTACCACTGCAGAATCTTCATCTTCATTTCTATCTAAATTACAATTGGCAGGTGTTAGTAAAACTTCTAAACTTTTGTCACTAATGACAGAAAGGTACAAAAAAATAAGTGTTTTAGATGAAACATACATCTAGATATTTAAAGAAATACAACATTTAATTCTTCATTAAAACAAAAATATTTTAATTCATAAGTTACATTTCCCCAAATACATCTATTTTGTGAATGCTGCTTTACATATGAAGTTTGTCAAAAAGCATCTGTAAATGGGTGTCCATGTAGATGTTCTACACACATGGCCAAAAGTTATTTTACAGTTTGCAAATAGTGATGGAAAATTAATACAAATGTTTTTACTTATTTCCAACAGAAAGTAAATCTTACCAGTGCAAAATTCCCACAAAGGCAGCTGGAAAAGGAAAAATAAAGAAAGTTGTTAAAAATTGATTTATTATAAAATGCCTTTAAAACAAGTATTTCAAATGCATTCCTTTATATGTTGAGAAAGAGAAAACATAAAGCAAGATAGCCACCTACTTTCACCTATATAGGAAAAAAATCCAGAACATAAAGCAAATTGTGAATAGTGCTTACCACTGCAGGGGGAACTTGATGAGCAAACAAGGAGATTAGAAATGTTTCAACATTTCATGTAGGAAATTTGTAAGAGTAATTAAATTATGGATTATTTTGAACTTTTTGTGATTTTTTTCAATATTATTCTCTCTATTGTCTCATTCTCTATCTCTTTGCATAGTTTTAAAAAGTAAATCTATAGTCTGCTCAGCTAGATTCTTTCACAAGACTCAGCCAACCAGAGCCACTCTAGACCACTTTCTCTCATCAGAAGATGGTTAAATGCAGGTAATCATGTCCTGGCAGCACATTTGAAAGTCCTATCATTTGCAAGTTCCTTGTGAACTCTTAGACCTAGGAGCTCCTAGATTGCCCAGGAGACTCTTCTAGAGTCACTGTGCTAATGCCCCATGCACAAAACCTTATCCGTGGAGCTTCAAGGCAGGCTAAATAATGACAATGCTCGTGGTATGGGCCTTTTGGAGAAACTGCACACATGGTCAGTCTGGTCTGGTGGCTGGGAAGTTCCTTGTTTTCAAGAGTGCCATGGAACAGGGCAGAGGAATGAGGTCAGAACAAGTTAAAACAGTACAAACCTTGCTATTTTTACAGAGATTCCACAGCCTCCCTTGAACTAATGCTATTTATATTGTTGCAAGCCAGAGGTGTTCTACCTGCAGCCTGTGGGCTGCATGCTAATTATCTGACTGTTTTGCTTATCTGTGGCGTGGGGTATCACAAAAAGCATGCATGGAGCTTCCCCCACCCCCATCAGTTTTTGTTAGTGTGTTAGTGTTTGTGTATTTAATGTGTGGCCCAAGGCAACTCTTATTCTTTTAAATTTGTAGCAAAGAAAAAACAAACAAACAAAACACTGGACAGCCTGTAAAACCTTTGGTTAATTTCCAAAGTTTTAAAAAAGGTGACCTTGATAATTTTCTAAGTATTTTCATTATTGTCATGGAGGAGTGAACTCATTTGGCTATTCTAGAAGTCCTGCCTCTCCCCTCTAAAATTTTACAAAAGTATTTCTTACGGTTGTCCCAGATGTACTAGGCAAGTCATCTTACCAACCACCAACATTAATCTCATAGAAAATTCAAAAATTACCCAACTTAGGTAGCAATATAATGCAAACTAATTCAATAATTATTAAATAAATCAAATTAAAGAGAAATTTTTAAATTGCAATGTTAAAATTCCCAGTGATGCTTCTCTGGGTCTTTTCCTATTTTACTAACTATCTTGGGCTTATCTTAACTACTTCTCAGAGGATTTACTTGTTTTTTATCAGGATGGGTAAACTATGGCCCATGGTCTGTTTTTGTACAGCCTGCAAACTAAAGATGATCTTTACATTTTTTTAAAGGTTGTAAAAATAAAGAAGAAAAAGATGATCAAGAAGATACAACAGACTGTACATGGGCTTCAAAGCTTAAAATATTTACTCTCTGGCTCTTTACAGAAAAAATAAACACGTATTTGATACACACATAAACTCTTTGACCTAATATACTGTAAACCATTTGGAAATTAAATCTCATTATACTTTTCTCTCAACTTGAAAGTTGATAAGGATTCCTTAACTTTAAGATATACAAAGACAGTCCTAGTCAATTGTATGTATATCCTCTTATTCTTCTCATAATTATACCAGCAAAAACTCTCAAAATTTATATTTAAGGAACTTATCAAATATGTTGCCAAATTCATCTAGCTTTTCAAAGATCTTCAAAATTTCTCTGTGTCTCTCATACCCTCTCCTCACCCCACAATCCACATTGGGGGAAAAAAAGATACAGTGTAATGATGCCAATGTTCTATATCCATGAAGCACTGAGTTGTGATAGAAAGTGTGTTCCCTGAACCCCAGCATCCTAGTTCTGTTAGTCTCACCACTGAAAGCGACCCAGCCTTATAATGCAGTGAAACTCAGGAAGGAAAAATAAATTTTACACTTCCTGGGTAGCCCTGAAAATGCAGCAGACAGCCGCATAAGAACCCAGCCGCCAAATACTCAAAAAAAAAAAAAAACTTTACAAGAAATACTAAGCAGAAATAACCTTGAAAGAAACTATGTAACAAACAATGGCACTCTGGTTTCTTGAGAAATACAATCATTAACTCTTTATGATTTTTTGCCTGCTATCTAAAAAATTTTCCCATGACTTGACATCTATAACTGAAATTGAACTAAAATTGTATAAAAGGGCTTTGTGGGAACAAGTCCCACATCAGTGCTTTAAGGCTGATAGCCCAGGGCAAGTAAAAGTTCTTCCTATACAATCTTTGGTGAGAGTCTATTCATTTCCATTCACTGGTCCTGCAACAGTTCTGGTTCGCTGACTGGTAAGAGAGCAGGAGGATCCAAGGAGAGATTCCGGGGACTTCCCCTTGAGCCCTTGCCAAATGCAGCACCCTATGGGGTTTTCCTGGTGTCCCGACTGATGCCATTCCTTAAGAGCACTCCTGTATTGGTTACAGGGAGGAGCTGTATCTTTCCTGGTGGTGGTAATTCACCAAAAGGGGAACTAATGAAGGGAGTGAACCAGGGAAGCAGTAGTAAAGCACAGCACCAGGAAAGACTTAGGTAAGAAGAGCAGTATTTAAAAAGGGTCTAATACTAGTAAAGCTCTTTTTTTTTTTTTTTTTGAGACAGAGTCTCACTACGTCACCCTTGGTAGAGTGCTGAGGTGTCACAGCTCACAGCAACCTCAAACTCTTGTGCTTAAGCAATTCTCTTGCCTCAGCCTCCCAAGTAGCTGGGACTACAGGTGTCCACCATGATGCCCAACGATTTTTTTGTTGCAGTTGTTTAGCTGACCCGGGCCAGGTTCGAACCTGGCACTGTGGGTGTATATGGCTGGCACCATAACCACTGTGCTACATGTGACGAGTCATAAAGCTCACTTCTAAAAGTGGAAGAGGAGATTGGCCACTTTCTTGAGGTAGAAGCCTGAAAAAAAGAGACAAAAAGGAATTATCCTCCTTAAGGCAAGAGCCTCTGTAAAAGAGAACAATAGGGATCAGGAGAGGCACAGCCGGGGGGTGGGGGGGGCCAAGAAATCTTCAAATCCCCCCTTGTTTGTCTGCTTCTCAGGGATGGGTTCCCCATAGTCTAACGAAACTCCCCTAGGGTTGATGATATTCAAAATTTTAAGGAAGGTTTTATAGGGAACTATGGAGTTACTATGACCCCTAAAATGTTAAAAAACAAACAAAAAAAAAACACTTTATAAATTAAAATGGCCATCCTTTGGAGTGGGCAGGCCATCAGAGGGAAGTTGGGGTATAGTTGTGGTAAAAAAAAGAGTATGGAAAATAGTGGCTGGTAGGCCTGGACACCCTGACCAGTTCACATGTGTAAAAACTTGGCTGACGTGGGTGTTGGAGCCACCTCCATGGCTGAGAGGAAAGCGGCAGATAGTCAGCATCTGGCAGGACCTGCACCAAGGATTGAGGATAAGGCACCTTGCTTGCCCCACTCACCTGCAACTCCCATGCCCTCTGACAGGCATAGCACACATGGACAGGCCGGGCAGGCTGGGAGGGGTTCTCCTTAGGGCTTCACGAGTAGCTTGGTGGGGAGCAGGGCTAGTGACCTCCCTCTCTAGTTCCCTCCCCTCCCACTGGAGGCAGGCAATGGTGAGAGGGAAGGGAAGAAGGTGGCAAGAAAAGGGATCTGCTGGCTGCCATAGATGACAAGATTTTTGCCCAAGAGCTAGACCAGTGTGCCATCTGCAGAGAAGACCACTGAAAGAATGAATGTCCACTAGGTGCCAATAAGAAAGAAGTAGAAGCTAGCCTTTCCCTCCATTTGGTTAAAAAAAAAATAATGCAAGTGCCCCCAACACTAGCCCTCCCTGACCCAGCCAAGCCTTTCAACTGTGTGTGTGTGTGTGTGCACGCATGTGTGTATCAGAAAGAAACAAAACAGCCAAGAGAAGATCCTTACATCAGGGACAGACAATCTGTCCTAGCGATGTACTTCATCTCCCAGTTGGTCCTGGGTATTTGTCATTAACTCCACAAGCAGAATTCCTAACCTGACCTTTAAGATCTTTGATAACTAGATAGAGAAAGGGAGAAGGAAGGGAGGTGATGGGGCCAGCAGCAGGCCCTAAGAGCAGAAATAAACTTTTCAAATAGTGGCTAACATTGTAATAGAAATTTTTCAGAGACAGAGATATCCTAGAGGCTTAGGCAAGAAGACACCAAGACTGCGCCCTGCTTCCTCTGCAGTCAACTGATCTCTGGTGAGAAATGAACCAGGAAGTGGAGCTCCTGCCCGGAACTGGTGGAGCACCCCCACCACCACCGAGCTGGCCTCTTCCACACCCACAGAACACCCTCTAAGACTACTTCACATGGACAGACCCCAGCCTCGGAATAAGCTCAACTTCATCACATCAGAATGACTGAGCCTTGGGTAATGTTCTCTCTGTTACCCATAAGCAAAGTAATTTTAATAACACCAGAACCATTTCCTCTGCTCTTCTTAAATTTTAGGACCTCTGTTTTCCTCTCCTATCTCCATCTCTGAAGTAGAAAGTAAACTACAATCTCCTGTGTATTCCACAACTTCTCTGCCATTGGGAGATTAAGTTTAATCGCCCTACCCCACTGCTTAGACAGACTCTTAAGATTAAGTTAAACATCACAGGCTTTTAGAAAAGTTTAATTGAGACTTTGTGTACAACCTTCTTTTCCCTTTTTCTGAGTTTATAGTTTAAAATAAAAAGAAACTGTTGATCTCAAGGTTCCTACATCATGTCTATCGTTAGTTGTAACCATGCTCAAAAACAAAGAAAGGTTTATCCACCAGACACTAGCCAGAGACCTGTCAAGTTTTCCTGCACAGCAGTTGCAGTGCCTTTTACTATAATATGTATATGATTTAGTATTAGGCCATCAGACTAGAAAAGGGTGTACTGAAAGAACTGATATGTTGTTGAAACACCTAAAAAAATCATGGCTATACAGTCTCCTGAAAGAAGGCTGTTATGCCAGCAACAATTAAGGTACCTGGGATTCACCACAGCAAAAGGCCAGAGGTGCTTAGGTCTAGAAAGAAAACATGTGATCTGTAACCTGCCTGTTCCCAAGACCAGGAGACAACTGTGAGAATTATTAAGGGCAGCTGGCTTTTTTTGCCTATGGATCCCAAATTTTGCTGTTTGATAAGTCCTTGTATTAAACCACATTGGTGGGGGAGGATAAGGAGCCTCCCCCACAGGAACAAGCATTCTGAGCCATCAAAGAAAAGCTTATGATAGCTCCAGCACTTGGCCTCCCAGACTTGACTAAACCTTTCACTTTATATGTATCAGAGAAAGAACAGGCGGCAGTGGGAGTTTTAACACAGACCCTGAAGTCATAGGCTCAACCCTGTTGGATACTTGTCCAAGCAATTAGATGAAGTAGCTAAAGACTGGCCACCTTGTCTAAGAGCTTTAGCAACCACAGCTCTACTTATGCAAGAAGCAGATAAACTAACGTAAAGACAAAACCTGATAGTGACAGTGCCTCACGCTAATTACCTTAATAAACTCTAAGGGACATCATTGGTTAACGAATACCAGGCTTACCAAATATCAAAGTCTATTATGTGATAATCCCAGATTAAAAATTACTATGTGTAATACGCCCATTCCGGCTACCTCCATCCCTGTCTGTGATTTTCCTTTAAAACATGACTGTCAAGAAGTAATGAAGCAGGTTTACTCCAGTCACCCAGATTTATAAGATGAACCTTGGACAAAGCCTGATTAGACTCTATTTTGTAAATGGTAGTAGTTTTATAGATGCTTTCGGCCACTGAAAGGCAAGATAAGCAGTAGTTACAAACAGTGCAGTAATAGAAGCCCAAGGACTCCTGCCTGGGACATCAGCCCAAAAGGCAAAGATTGTAGCACTTACCAAGACACTGGAATAAACTAAAAAGAAGATAGTCAATATTTATACTGACTCAAAGTATGCCTTTTTTTAACCCTGCATGTATAGTATATAGTGCACTGTATAAAGAAAAAGGATTAAACTCAGCCAGAAAACAAATTAAATATCATCAAGAAATGTTAAACTTATTAAAGACTGTAGAAATCTAGAAAGATAGCAGTAATGCCTTGCAAAGAGCACCAAAAGGGGCAAAGACATATTATTTTAAGAAATACTAAAGCTGATGCTGAAGCATGCTGAGCAGCGGCAAGCCCACACGTATGTATTGGCAGCGCTATTACTTTGAGTAAATGTAAAACACCAGTATATAATACTGAATTACAGTACAAATGTAACACCAGTATATAATAAAGAATTAGAATGGTTGATGCAAGAGCTTGCTTGCATCTAGATGATAGATTGGTGCGTTTACCAGATGGAAGAACATAGAACATAGATGGGCTATGCATAAGCCCACCCATCTAGGATACTTCACACTAGAACAACTAACTACTAGGAAAGTATTTCTATATAAAACATCTAGCAAGCCTGGCAAAAACAATAAATAAAAGATGTGTCAGCTGTAGCCAATTCAATTTCAAACAAGGCCCCAGTTTGCCACCAGTTACTCAAAGTGTAAGTAAGAACTACACCCTTTGAAAACATTCAAGTGGACTTTACTGAAATGGCTCCAACAGAAGAAATAAGTATCTGCTCATATTTATATGTACTTACTTGAAGTTTTTCCTACTCAAAATGAAAAAGTCGAAGAAGTCAAACATTTTCTACTAAAAGAAATCATTCCTAGGTAGGCCTGCCTCTTTACATAGGCTCTGACAATGGACCTATTTTCGTAGCAGACATTGTTCAGCAGACTGCTGCCATACTGAAAATTAATTGGAAACTACATGCTGCCTACAGGCCACAAAGTTCAGGAAAAACTGAAAAAATGAATAGACTCTCATAGGAAAAGTATGCATAGAGCCTAAACTTTAGTGAGTCCCGGCTTTACCATTAGCATTGTTTAAAATTAGATGTACTCCTACAAAAAGAACAGAATATTCACCTTATGAAATACATATCATATACCCCTTCCCATTTTAGGAAATTTACCAGGAACCCAGAGAGAACTGGGAGAAATGGAACTTACTCACCAACTTATTATCAATAGGAAAATAATGAAAAAGATTTCCAAATGAGTGAATGACAGATGTCCTGTTAGTTTATCTCCCCCATTCCATCCCTATTCTCCAGGTAACTGGGTGTGGATTAAAAATTGGAACCTATGTCCACTGAAACTCTGGTGGAAAGGCCCCTACTTGGTGATTCTGTCCACACCTACAGCAGTGAAGATAGATAATATTAAACTAGCCAATGAAAAAGAGTAGACAGTCCAACCTGAGCATCCCCACCACCTTACCCTGAGAAAACAGACTACAGCCCTGCCCCAGTTCACATAGTGGAAGCTGACTGGCCTATACACAGCAGAAGCTTGAAGATGAGCAGCAGTGGCATGGGACTAATTCTTTGGTTTTAGACTTTTTTAATTTTTCTTATTTAATCTTAGGTGTAAGACATGATGAAAGTTGTGAAAAATGCATCCAAGAGGTAATCCAAACTGGACAGACTATAAAAACTGTGTTAGTGTTTTATTCTTATTATGAATGTACAGAAAAGCATGGGGAAACTTGCATATATAGTAACACCCAAAATCAGGTATGTGCTCCCCCTAGTGGGCTTGCTGTTTGTAACACTCCTTCTGAACCCCCAGAACAGACTGAATTTACTATCAAGGAGATACTCATATCCATGAAAGGATAATAACTCGTCATAATAAAGAAACACCTAAACAGGTACCTTTAACTTTTGATGCATGTTGAATCTCCAGTAACATTTCAAAGAATGTTAATGAATCCATCTTAGGAAATTCAATAAGAAGGAAGACAAGTGCATATGTCACAGATTGGGTGCTTGTGCAGGATGTATGTACTAGCCATGTATAATTTGGGCCATATAGATAAATCCCAACGACAATAATTCAGTACATTTAATAAAAATAAAAGCCCATCCACCATGTAAAACAGGAACGTGTTACTCATTAGACAGTAAACCTCCCTCCCTTGGTTATAACTAAAGAAATTATAAACCATTGATACTAAATATAACCAACCCTTTTGACTCCAGATAGGAAAAAGGTGAAGACCTTATGTTAGGAATAAATGTACAAGGAAAGGACCCTATCGTAAGTATAACAATTAAAAGTAAAATGGTCAAAAAAAAACACACACACACACCTCAAAACCTAGGTACCAGGCTTTCTATAATAAATTACAACAACCTGTTCCAGACCTTCCTCCTAAAACTAAAAACTTATTCTTCCACCTGGAAGAAAATAATGCTCAATCTTTGAATACAGATGGACACTGTAAACGTACATCATAGGTCATCATAGGTCAATACTGTTTAGCCAGAGAAGAAAGCAACTTCGCCATCCCAGTAAGGAAGCTATCGTGTCTAGGCCTAAAAATATAACAACATTAGCTGGTAGAGCAAAAAATAAATTAACCAAACCTCCTGAATAGATTTCCAAAGCTCAAAGCAGCTTGGGACTATCCAGGGATCAGAATCAACTGGGTTAGCAGCACTTGGCCTCTACTAGATCTGTGAACATCAAACCTATAGTAAGCTTCCTGATAGATGGTATGTAAGTTGTATAATAGGTATGATCAAACCTTCCTTCTTTCTCCTGCCTCTAGAGACTGAAAAACTGTTAAGTTTTCCAGTTTATGCTTCTTCTGAACTGGAAAGACAAAAATATGTTGTGGTAATAGGAGATTAAAGTAACAATGAATGGCCTCCTGAGTGAATAATTCAATATTATGGTCCATCCACCTGGGCTGACAATAGATCATGAAGGTATAGAACCCCAGTATATATATTAAATTGAATTATCTAGTTACAAGCAGTATTAAAAATAATAATAAATGAAACCAACAAAGTCTTAACCCTCCTAGCCCAGGAAGAAACCCAAATGAGAAATGCTATTTATCAAAATTGGCTCTAGACTAGTTCCTGGCAGCTGAAAGGAGAATGTGTAGAAAATTCAATGTAACTAACTGTTGCTTACAGATTGATGATGAAAGATAAGTAATTGAAGATATAACTAAAAAGGTAACAAATAGCTCATGTACCTATACAAATATAAAATGGGTTTAACCCAGATTCTTGATTCGATTTTCTCAACTAAGAAGATTTAAAACTATGATTAGAAGTTTTCTCTTTATAATCGGAAAATGTTCACTTTTGCCTTGCCTATTACCTATCTTTGTTCAATTTCTCAAAAGCATAGTCTCTACAGTTGTGATAAAAAAGAATGCAGGCAAAGTGTTCATGGCTCAACGTTATCATCAAATTGTCATAGATCCAGATAATGAATGGGATAAGACCCCATTCATGATTAATGGGGTCTCAAAAGGGGGAATGAGGAAGGAGAAATAAATTTTACACTTCCTGGTAGTCCTGAAAACGCAGCAGACAGCTGAAGAACCCAACCTTCAAAGACAAAAACTAAACAAAACAAAACAAAACAACAACAACAAAACACTACACAGAAATAACCTTGAAAGAAACTATGTAACAAACAATAGCACTCTGGCTTCTTGAGAAATAAAATCATTAACTCTTTATGATTTTTTGCCTGCTAGCTAAAAACTTTCTGCATGACCTAACATCTATAACTGTAACTCTGTAACTATAAGTGAACTAAAATTGTATAAAAGGGCTTTGTGGGAATGAGGTTGGGGGGGTGGCTATCAGTGCTTTAAGGCTGATAGCCTGCTGAGTTTCCCCAAAGATTATAGGGGGAGGAATTTTATATCTCTATAAAATATAAAAATATTTACATCTCCATATTTTATATCTCTATAAAATATAAAAATATTTATATCTCCATATTTTATAGGGATATAAAATTCCTCCCCCTATAATCTTTGGTAAGAGTCTATAGGTTTCAATTTGCTGTTTCTACAACAAAACAATGACCAATAGACACCCGCACTCCCAAATACTTTTATGTCCACTTCAACATTTCTCTAAGCGTTTCTCTCTATGATAATCCTGATTTTTCTACACACTTCTACCTGAGAAGAGGAATCATCCCCTTTTTTCCACAATTAGCTTCTCAAATTTGTGCCTTAAATTCTATCCCTCCCAAGTCCGCTGAGATTTTGCCCATTGATTATCCCCTCTTTGAACCTCAATTTCACCCTCTCACCTTGACTCTTTGTTTCAGCCTTTGCTTCTCCTAGACATTAAAACACTTCCTGTGATCTGACAACCCTTCAAACTGTGAGACACAGCCCCTGCCCCCCCCCCCCCATTTCTCTCTCTCCCATTAAATGACAAGATTCTTGGTCAACTTCTTCTTGGTCAACTTCTTCTAAGTTTCCATACATCTTTAAAATGACAAATGGGCTTTCAGTTATCACTGAAACAGCCTTCCATTCTTGTGATTTACAATCTTTCTGTAGCATTTGGTCAGATTCTTAGATCTCTTTCCCTCACATTTTTCATAATATAAACTCTCTCAGTTCTATTTTTCTGACCACTCTGATTGTTAAGCTTATCTTGTTTTCCCTTTTCTTCTCACCTCTTAAAACTAAATTTTGAAAGTCTTCCCCAAATATCTTTACTTTGCACACTTTTCTCTCTTCACATTGGTATCCCTTGGCAATTGCACTCAATCTTAAAGTTACAACTATCACTTCCACAACACAGATAACTCCCAAATCTATGACCTTCATTCCTGAACTTTCTCTCTGTTCCCCTTTTCCTTCACCACACCACCTATTTATCTCCATCAACTCTCACCTTGTCTTCTGCTCTCCATTCCTGTTGTGGCTACCCTCTTCAAGACCATTATTGCCTGGATTCCAATAATAGTTTTTCAACTCTTCTTTCGGCTACCTTTCTCAGTCATCTCCAATCCATCTTACATACTCTGCTGAGATAATCTCTCTGAAGCAGTTTTGATCGTTACTTTCCTATTTACAAATCATTTGGTGCCACCAAATTTCCACTGTAAAACGGTTAACTTTATGTTATCCATAGGATTTCATCTCATTAAACATTTTTTAAAGAAAAGGAATCAATCAATGCCTTCCTATGGAATTAAGTTCAAGTGCTTTCCACCTAGCCCTGAATTAAACTCTCCACAGCTAATCCCAATCCACTCTTCTCAATTTACTTTCTACTCCCTCTTATTTTCATGCCCTTCATTTCAGCCTAACTTTGCTTTCATGTTTTCTTCTATAACTGATACAACCATGCTGTTCTATCAGCCTCTAATACTTGTTTTCAGATCCATACATCTAAACATTAGCCTTTGTCACAATTTGGGTTTTTTTGTTTGTTTGTTTTTTGTTTTTGAGACAGAGCCCTGGACAGAGTGCCGTGGCATCACAGCTCACAGCAACCTCCAATTCCTGGGCTCGGTGAGTCTCCTGCCTCCACCTCCCAAACAGCTGGGACTACAGGCGCCCGCCACAACGCCCAGCCATCCTTTGGTTGCAGCTGTCATTGTTGTTTGGCGGGCTGGGGCTGGATTCTAACCCGCCACCTCAGGTGTACGTGGCTGGCGCCTTAGCTCGTTGAGCCACAGGCGCCGAGCCCTTTGTCACAATTTGAATCCCACCTTTTTCTAGAAATCTTCCCTGATGTCACTTCTGCCCCTAAAATATTTGTTCACTCTTCTGAACACCCATAACATGATATACCCAGTCATTATTTCACCCAACTCTCCAGGGCCTCCAATGTGTCAGAGCTCAGTGCACTGGAGCTTATATTTGCCACAGCTTGGTCTCCAAGACCATGTTGATTTTGGATGTTGGCTATGTCTGTATGCATAATTAGAAATCTGATAAAATCTAAATGTGAACTCCTATTATTTCTCAAGTATTATTAACACTCCAAGTGTAGGAACTTATTCTAATTTGACAGCAGCAGTCAACTCATAGTGGAGGAAAAAATATAATAAATTACAGAAAGAGATGTTTATCTTTCACTTATCAGCAATCAGTTTAAGCAAGGAAAAGGCTCAAAAAAATTTTATAGCAACAACATTTAACTAAATGTTGCTAAAAATTTTTATAGTAACAACATTTAACTAAATGTTGCTAAAATTTTATAGCAACAACAATTAACTTCCCTTTTAAGGCTAAAGAAAATGAGAGGTGTAAGTGGAAGAAGAAAAACCTTTCAAACCCTTAAAATAGGAAAAATCCCACAACTTTAGGCTTTGAAGCTCCACAGCAAGATGGAAGTAAATGGGTAGCAACATTGGGCAACACATGACCTACTTTGATCCTGTTTCCATTATTAATGATCTCAATTTTAAAAACTTTATTTTGCTTTATTAGGGTGCCGAGGAACATAAAGTGTGTCCCTCAAGGGCTGCCCAATTATTGTTACAAACTGTGATTAACTGGCAGCCCAGATAAAAGTAACATTTTGACCACTATGTCAGAAAATTGTTTAAAAAGTTTTAAGACAATAACTAAGGAAGCTGTTGATTCTTGTCAGAGAGTCTCCAGAGACAATGTTGCCGCTAGGCACCCGTTAAATTGATCTTCCAGACGAAAACCACTCAAAACCTTGAAACTCACGAGGAAAGAGCCTGCAGGTCCCTGCGTCGGAGCAGTGGGCTCCGGGCCCCGGGGGGAGGGGCGCAGGACGGGGCGGGGCGGGGCGGGGCGCGCCTTCAGGCTCCCTCCAAGGACTCCCCCCGCCAGCTCTGCTCACCTATGCCGTAAGTGGTCCTGCTGGAGAAGCGGCGCATCTGCAACACGTGCACCTTTTCACGGAGCTGCTCTAGAAGAAAGTGAAGGAACTGGAAGCGGCCAAGAAAAAGAGTCCTGGCGACCACCTCCAGTTGCAAGCAATTTGGCGCGTTCAGATTTCGCATCCTCCGCGGAGAGTAGCCCCGGGCTCCCCCAGGCAAGTTCCCGCGGCCTACGGGCGGAGGCTGTAGAGGCAGCTCCGGCTTTTCCGCCTCCTTCTGCGGCTCCTCCTCCATCTCCGGCTCCCCGGCTCCGGTGGCCCGGCGCCGCCGCTTGGACTGCATGGATCCGGAAGACTGACTCGGCTCTGCAGCCGCTTCTTTGAGCTTACTCCTCGTTTGCCCGACCATTTTCTCATAGTCCCCGTTCAGATGGAGCTGGGTCACTCTCCGGCGCGGCCCAGAAAAGTCAGGCGAGGTCTGGAGGGGCTCGGCTCGCCTCACAGCCTCAACGACTCGTCCTCGCCGCCGTTGCGGGACGCCCGGTCGTCATGGCGACCGCGAAACGTGGCCGGGGGCCCCGCGCGGTCCGCCCGCCTGCGCGCGCAACCCCTGCGCGCCAGCACGTGCGCGCTGCCCACGCCCCTCCCCCCCAAAGGTGCGTGCGGTCCTTCTCTGCGCACGGCCTCGGGCCGCAACCCTGCGGGCGGTCGAATCTGAAGAACCTCCTGTCATTTAATTCCTTCCTTCGAATTCAGATTTAGCTTTGATATTTTTACCAAAAGGTTAGTCGTTCATTAAAGAGGTATCAAAGAGGAAGGAGAGCTCAGTTTAAAGAAATGGCTGTAGAAAGAGCTAGCGGGGAAGCCAGTGGACACCTTGGGAACCTCTTTCTACGCCCGCGCTGTGTTGGGCTTTCAGTGCGCGCCCCTGACGCGGAGGGGATGGGCCAAGGCCACGGACAACACGTGGCAGAGCCAGTCTGAGTCCGGTGGCTCCAACCGCGAAGCTTCAAGTTGACACTCATGGGTATTGCGGTGTCGCAGTCGTGGAAAATTAAATGTGAGCCAAGGTTCCTCGAATTCCTGAGCTTTTAGGGTTTAGCGCTTTCCTAGACACTCCTCAGGACCAACTGAGAGGACTGCTTAGCCGCAGTCATCACGCAGTCCTACGGGAGGCCACAGCGGCTGGACAGATGGACAGGGACCAGTGATGTTTGCTGTGTCCTCTGTCACAGGCTGTACTGATGAAGTCAGTACTACTTCCCCTCTCATCTGTTTCATGATGGGTCCGATTGAACGTCCTAATCCTCATCTCCCTGTCTAAACTGTGCCCTTGGTGGCCAGGTTAATTTTCCTGGCACAACACAGCTCAAAATGTTCCTAGGTACCCAAACCCACAAAGTGTAAACTTTTTGACTTATTAATGAGTGCCCTCAATAATCTGCCCCAATCTACCTTTTTCACTTTAATTTCCCACTTCGCTGGACATAAATCTTCCATCCCAGTCATTCAAAGTGAAGTTCATGCCAAAGTGAGACTCCATAATTACTATATCCTTTTACTCATACTGAGAAGCCATCCTGTACCTTTTTCATCCTTTTCTCCCAAACCATTTGAATTCCATCACCTTCTGAGCCCCAGACCCTTTCTCCAGCACAAATTACGCCTTCTCTAGAGTACTTAAGTGACAGTACTAGTCATTTATTTATATTTATAAGTGCTATTACTATTTTCTTTTTAAAGATTTTTTCTCAAGAAGCGTTTCGCGGCACTGTGTTTGGTGCTTAAAATGTTTGCTCACTTAATTCATATAAATATGAGAAAACTAAAAGATTTAAGATTAGGAATGTAGTATTATGCCCAAGTTTTAACAGCCAATAAATTCAATCTGTTCAATACTGATATCAGACAGATATAAGGAATTTATGCGTGGCTGATAAAATATGTTATTGGATGAATATGCAAACTCAAAGCAACTTATTTTTTAACACGAGTATTTTACTATTTTTTTGAAACAATAAGTGGAGTGCAATTATTATGTTTCCTTTTTTGGTCAATCTGTTTTTTCCTGGAGTTTCCGATTGCCTTCTGGATCACTTAATAAAACATGTTCTTACCTCTGGTCTAGCCCTGGAAAGTACAAATCTGGTCATTTTTACCATTTGAAAATTGATCTTTTTAGAAGAACGTTTATTTGTATCAGTGAAAAAATAGAAATAGCCTCAATGTCAAAAATTAAGTTATGAAATATTTATGTAGTGAAGCATTACAGCACTGAAGTCATTTTGAATAAATAATGATATAGGGAAATACTCATAATATAATGTTAAAGGAAAAAGAGACAGGATATATTTTATGATTCATACATATAGTAAACACATAAGATTAACTATCTGCCATGCACTCCTCTAAATCTTTTATATAGAGGACGCATGGAAAGATCACCAGTGTGTGACAATGAACTAGTAATTTATCCATTCTAGGATTATTTTCCTTATCTGAAAAATAAGGAAAATTGTATCTGTCTTACTGGATGATGTGATTGAACAAAGAAATGTTTGTAAAGAACAAAAAAACATAGCACATGCTTAATAAGGAAATGTCCCATTATCAACTTCTAGATTGGCTGTCCTACAATGCACTGTGAATATTACTTCCAAGTCATTTTTTTGCTCACCTGGAGTTTTTGCAGTCAAATTATATGTTGTAACATTGAACATTGAATACATATTGTAGGTTCATTAGTTAACTGCTAAAACTGAGAGTTTATAAATAATTATGCATTGTACATTGTCTTATTAAGTAGAGAAGTAGGTTTAGGTATGAGAAAAAACTCTTGACAGTTTTATTCACAGTTGAATAGAATCATGGATGTTTTATAAGGAAATTAACAGACAATTTCACTAACAGTTGTCACTTATTTTAACTTACTTATTGTAACTGGACTGTTGTTAGGGTCACATTTTACTACATGCTAATTAATGGCGATAGCTTAAACCAGTATGCTTTATACTTAGTCTGCGGTGAACTGGCAATTAAAATAGCACATTATAACTTGATATAATGCAATATATTCTTGCACTATCTTATCCTTTTTGAAGTGGAGTTGCTTCATGATTTAGCAATTGTTTTTTCTCAGATAGGGATTTCTAATCCAGTCACGTGGGTCTAAAACTGTTTTCCCTTTGCCTTTTAGTAAAGCTATGGATTATGAAAAATGCAATTAAACCACATAACCAGCAGATGGCAACAATGACCTGTAGATCAGAATTTTTTAAATTTTTTTAGGTAGTTCAAAATTCATTTTTAAAAAGAACAAAGTTACTGTTCTTATAAATCAGTTTATTAAATATAAAGTGTAGAGGAATTTAAAATGTAGCTTCATATAAAATAACTACATTTTATATTTCACATGTCAAAATAATTAAGATATTCATTATGGTCAAATATTTAGTTTTCCAAATAATGATGACTGCTTTAATTGACCAGATAATTTCCTATCCAATTTAAATGTTTTAACTTTGCACAAATATACAGATACAGTAAATTTAAGTGGATAACTAAGTTACATCTATCCCTAAGCTGGTCATGGGGACCAAGATAAATAGAAGTAGTTCACTAAATGCCATTTTGAAAAGGTTGTAAATTTTTCCACTTATTATTTACTAATTTAAAATACTGATTTTTACCTCAATTGAAACTTCTGCATAAAAGATGCTTCAGTTTCTCACACGTTAGGGTAGCTTTTCCCCCTTTGACAACGCAAAGATTTGGAATAGGCATTATCGCCACTCTATCAGTATTAATTATTCTCACACGTGGCAAAATTCTTAGGATTTCATAATTATGTGAACTAGAATTAACCACATTTCAAGTCTTTTAGGGCAATTTTATTCATTTCAATTATATCTCTATTAAGACTATTCCTATAAATTTAAAGATGAAATAAATTTTTTTGTTTAATTATGTATTTCTATTTTAGCTTCAAAGTAACCACAGGTGTGTGCTTGTTGGAGGCTATTTTCCAGGTAATTTCAATTTGATCTATTTGTGTATGTTAAAGGATCCTTTCAAATTCTTCTTCAGCAAGTTGCCTCCACTGGAGAAGCATGAATCCCATGTACTCAAGTTTGATATGAGGACAATTAATGACAATTATTGACATGATAGGGATGAGGGAAGGGGAGAACAGAGAAAGAAAGAATGAGGGAGGGGTGGGGAAAGGAAGAGCAGAGAGAGGGAAGGAGCGAGGGGGGTGGGGTCTTGGGGCCTTGGTGTGTGCCACCCCTTTTGGGGGCAAAACTCGATTGTAAGAGGGACTTTACCCAACAAATGCAACTAGTGTAACATGGTTTCTTGTACCCTCAATGAATCCCCAACAATAAAAAAAAGGGGGGGGGGAAGTGTCTTTGCTCATGAATCTTTTATAAAACTGCTTCAGTATAAAACTATTACATTTCTTGGATTGATACATTTTTTTCCATCCTAAATCGTTTATTAGGTTACGAATTTTACGAACATTCTTATATTGGTGGCGGAGCTGGAGATTATTGCTCCTTCTCCAAGCTGCATGGGGGAACCACCAAGAGTGTGGTGGACCTTCTGGCCCTTTCCAAGTGGCCGGCAGATGTCAGCCGGTGCATCTCCCTGCATTTGTGGACTGGTTGGGTGATCCACTGGGTATCAGGAGTTCTTCTGATAGCTTTATGGAATGGATCAGAAAGGGTAACCTCAGAAAATTTGTACATTGAATCTTCACCAACCCAGTAAGAATTCAGGACTCTTAGAGCCCCACAGTGGCATGGGGCTGGCTCCTGAGCAACAGACTGAAGGCTTGGAGCAAACTTTAGCTGGTTAACACCACGATGCACAGATTTGCCATTGGTTGCACCCTTAGGAACTGGGCGTTTGAGGCCACCACAGCACACAGGAATCCTATACGTGACATAACCTTTGTATCCCAGTCTGCCTGCTTTACCCAGGCAGGTGGGGCAAGGAGCCCTGTGGAGGGCAGAGAGCTAGTGGTACTGCCAGCAGTAGACCCTCAGAAGAAAGTGCATTCCATCAGACTGCTGCTTCCTCCACAGCTCCCGGATGTGCTTGTATGCACTCATTTTTGCTCACCTGATAGCTGCCACCAGATGGAAAGGGCTGATTCATTTTTAAATAGTAAATTTACCACTATTGAATTACTTTATGGAGGCTTTATGGATGCAGGTGCTTCTTCAAAGGAGGAAATGGAAAGGCACCAAGTTGCAGTGAAGCATTCAGCAAATTTAAACGTAAATGCAACTGTATGTGACATTTTGCACAACATGGTCTTTTGAACCACTGGAGAAAAGGTATCTGTGATAACAATTTGGAAGTTTTAAGCGTTCCAGTCTCCTTCATGTGTCTATGATGGGGACTTTTCGTACCCTCCTCCAAAAAACAAAAAACTAGAACTCTGTAAAGTATTCATGCTCTGGTCAGTGGAGTTCCCCAGGCCTCTATCTGGACCTTGAACAGCTTTATAAAGATATGTTCCATCCAAAGAAAGGGAAGTGGTCATGAATTCATTGGGAAAATTCCCTTACATCCCCCCACATCCCACCTCAAAGTGTAACGACTGCACAATTACACAGTATGTGCACACTGATTTGAACAGAAAGGCACTCAGTAATGATTGTTAAATGACTTAATCAGCATTTACACAACTACATGTACGTACATATTTCTATCACACCTCATTTTTCCATGAGCCCTATAATAATATACCCTGTAAAAATTCTATCATATTATCATGTTATATAAGAATTGTGAATTCAATATTAATAAGCAAAAGTTTCTAATATATTAAAGAATGAATTTTAGAATATTTATGGGCAGATTAAATGCAAAAAATAGCAATGACACATAATGAATCTGAGCTGTGTTTTAGATAACATAATATTTTGGTTTGATTTAAGATTTCACTTTGATTATGATATAGTTGTCTAGAAATATTACTAGACTGGGCCCAGTATGTTTTGAGAAATTGATGTTACTTCTCTGGCTCTGATTTCCTCAACTATGAAATAAAGACCTTGGACTGCAGGGACTTACTAGATCATTAGAACTTACTGGATTCTAGTTGGCATTTGCATACCGGAAAGATGTATTTGTTGAGTCACACAGTGCCCTGTTCTAAGCTGTCTTCTTACCAGTGCTTCCCTTCCCAACCTCTGTCTCCAGCTACATGTTCAGACTCTGTCCTGAGGGTCTTACCCTGCAATCTACCCATAGTTTGTCCTACATCCTGTCCTCCAGTTGCCACACTTTGTCACTGCCCACCCAGATGAGCTGAGCCCATCTCTCTCCTTTCTTCAGCCCAGCTTTAACCTGGCCTCCCCCACTCATTGCTGGCCTCTGTTTCTCTGGTACCCTGTCTCCACCGGCTGTCTAGACTCTAAGAATAATGGGCTTCATTTATCTAATTTTCTAATTACTTCTAGCTGCTTACAGTCTAAGTGGCAATCAGAGTGTGAGGAGGAGAGGGAAATGTTCATAAGTAAGTAAGAAATGTTTCCATCACGACCACTAGACTTGTTTGGGGCAGAGTTTGTTTGCTTTTATGTAGATATGGACCCATCCCCAAAAGATAAATATGGAAGTTTAAAATGCTCTCCTCCTTGCTATCTTCTGTTGAAGTACATACCAGCAACAATTTATAATCCATTAGGAAATAAACTGTTGGGTTGTGCAGCATTTATATCTCCTAATTAAGGCTATGTACCTGCATTTAGAAAAGTGAAGGTAGGGTTGTTTTTTAAAAATTCTTAAAATATAGAAATACTTATTTAAGGGGCTAGTACAGTACCTTAGTTATGGGTACAGATGGGATTTAAGCCCTGGCTGTATCATTTACAGGTTGTGTATCCTTTATCCAAAATCCTTGGGACAAGTATTTCAGATTTGAGATTTTTCCTGGTTTTGGAATATATTCATATACATGATGAGCTATCTTAGAGATGGGACCTGAGTCTAAATACAAAATTCTTTTATATTACATACTTAACTCAGGTTATACACATAATCTGAAAGTAATTGTATACAATAATGTTAATTTTGTGAATGGCACAAAGTTTGTGTGCATTGAGCCATCACTGAACTGAGACGTATTACATAAAATCAAGTATGGTATTTTCTACTTGTGGTGTCCACAGGACACCACAAAAACCTGTTAGGACACCACGAAAGTTTTGGATTTGGGAACACTTCAGATTTTAAGTTTTAGGTTAGAGATGCTCAATCTGTACTGTATAGGTCTCTGAGCATTCAATCTCTCTCTAAGCCCCAATTTTCTCATATCTCAAATAGGAATAGTAAGAGTACCAACCTCATAGGGTTGTTGCAAATATTAAAATACTGTATATGAATGCCACCTCATAGGGTTGTTGCAAAGATTAAGATACTGTATATAAATGTATTATAAAATTAATAGATATAGCAATTATTATCACCATATCAAGGCTGAGAATGAAGAAAGGGTTATTCATACCTTTTTTCTTTTCTAGGGAATCCAGAGAACTAGCTCTAATTTTTCCTGGATGTAAAACGGGATAAAAATTTATAAAAACTGAAGACCAAAGGCCCACACAATGCTATGAGATAGGCAATATTATTTTTTCACAGATTAAAAAAAAATGAGGCAGGGGACATTCAAGATAGCCCACTCTTAACTAGAAGCACATTAAGATTTACACACCTGGATGTCTTCAAAGTTGACAAGATGGGCCCTCGAGAATGGAAATAAAAGGTTTGCTGGATAGCTTGGATTTTGTTTTAATTCTTCAAATTCTTTCAATAATAGCTTCAGTGAGATACAACTCACATAGCATAAAATTCATTCTTTTGAAGTGTGTGATTCTGTGATTTTACAATATTCACAGCATTGTGCAAACATCACATTCTCTTATTCCACATTTTCTCTATTCCTAAAAGAAACCCCATACCCATTAATAGTCATTTCCATTCCTCCCTCCTTCCAGCCCACCAGCAAGCACTAATCTATTTTCTGTCTGTAAGATTATTGCTTGGCTGGACATTTAATTTGAATGGGATCATACAGTACGTAGTCCTTTGTGACTGGCTTCTTTCTCAGTAAAATGTTTTCAAGGGAATCCATGCTATAACATTTATTAGTACTTTTTTTCCTGAGGCTAAATAATATTCCATTATATGGATAGACCATATTTTATTTATCTATTCACCAGTTGATGGACATTGAGTTATTTCCACTTTCTGCCTATTATGACTAATGATGCCATGAACATTCATGTACAAGTTTATGTGTGGACATATAGTTTCATTTTTCCTAGGTGTACACCTGGGAATGAATTCCTAGGTCAGGCAGTACTCTGTGTTTATCTTTGTGATTAATGGTCAGACCGTTTCTCAGAGTGGCTGCACCATTTTAGTCTCACCACCGGTGTACAAGGTTTCCAGTTTCTCCACATCCTTGCCAACATTTACTATTGTCCCTCATTTTGTGTATACACACCCTGGTGAATGTGAAGTCATTATCGTGTTGTTGTTGTTTTACTAACAGACTTTATTTTTTAGAGAAGTTTTAGGTTACAAAAAAACTGAACAGAAAGTACAGAGTTCTCATCTATCCGTCTCTCCAATCTGACCATTAACATCGTGCATTAGTGTAGTCCGAAAGACCATCATTTACATTATGGTTCACTCTTTGAGCTGTATGATTCTGAGGATTTTGACAAATGTATAATTTCATATGTACACCATTAAAATAATCATTACAGAATGGTTTCATTTCCCTTTATAAATATCTCCTGTACTCTATCCACTTATTCCTCCCTCACCACTCCCAAACTCCGAAAACAACTCATCTTTTTACCATCTCTGTTATTTTGCCTTTTCTGGATGTCCATTTATCGGTAATGGATATACCACAGTCTGACAGTCTGTTCATCCATTTACCTGTTAGTTCTAAGTTTTAACAATTATGAATAAGGCTGCTGTAAACATTCATGTGCATGTTTTTATGTGGACATAAAATTTCAATTCCTTCAGATAAATACCTAAGAATAAGACTGCTAAATTATATAAAATGTTATCTTTGCAAACTGTCTTTTTAAAAAGCTGTATAATTTTGCATACCCACCAGCAATGAATCAGAGTTCCTGTTGTTCATCATCACCATCATCAGTGTTGCCACTGTTTCAGATTTTAGCCAGATTAATAGATGTGAAGTGGTATCTCGCATTGTTCCAATTTGCAAACCCCTAATCACCTGCCTTCGAGCATCTCTTCATATGCTTATTTGCCATCCGTATATCATCTTGGTATGATGTCTGTTCAGAGAGACTTTTTGTCCATGTTTTAACTGGGTTGTTTTCTTATTGTTGAGTTTTAAGAGGTCTTAGTATATTTTGAATGCAACTCTTTTATCACAAATGTGTTTTTGCAAATATTTTCTTCTAGTCTCTGCCTAGTCTTTTCATTCTCTTAATGTTTTTCACAGAAGTTTTTAATTACAATGCAGTCTATCAGGTTAATGTTCTTGTTAATGGAGTGTGCTTTTGATGTTGTATCTAAAAATAAAAAAAGGTTACCTAGATTTTCTAGGTTATCTTTTAGATCTTTTATAGTTCTGGATTTTATATTTAGGTCTATAATCCATTTTCAGTTAATTTTTGCAAAGGGGGTAAGGTCTGTGTTTCAGACTTATCATTTTGTATGGGGATATTCAGTTGTTCCAGTACCATTTGTTGAAAACATCACTGTTTCTCCATTAAATTGCCTTTGATCCTTTGTCAAAGATTATATTATAAAGCTGATTATATTCATGTGGGTCTATTTATAGGTTCTATGTTCTGTTCTCTCACCAAGACCACACTGTCTTCATTAATGTAGTTTTGTAGGTTTTGAAGTCAGGTCTTATCAGTCCCCTGACTTTAATATTCTTCTTTAATGCAGTGTTGGCATTCTGAATCTTTTGCCTTCCCTTATAAAGTTTAGAATAAGGTGGGGTTTTTTTGTAGCCACAAACAACTTGCTGGAATTTTATTTGAATTAGTATTTAATCTGTACATCAAGTTGAGAACTGATATCTCAACAATATTGAGTCTACCTATCCATCAACATGTAATATTTCTCCATTTATTTAGATCTTTTTTGATTTCTTTCATTAGAATATTTTGGTTTTCTTCATATAGCTCCTTTGCTTATTTGGTTATACCTAAGTATATTTTCATTTTCTTTTTTATTTAGTGTAGCTATAAGTGGTATATTTTTATCTCAAATTCCAGTAGTTTATTGCTGGCATATAGAAAAGCAACTGACTCTTTAAATATTTTTTTATCCTATAACCTTGCTATAATAATTTATTAGTTCTATGAGTTTTTGTTGGAATCATTTTATTTTTTTAAAAAATAAATACCAAGAAGAATAAAAAATCCCTTATAACTGCAAGAAAACTGAATAAATGAACACAGTTGTATTGTAAATGAACAATAACCACCCATGATTTCAAAAACACAACTAGTCTAAGTAACTACTAAACATGTCATTTGTCTATATACTCTTAGTTGAGTAGCAGGGAAAAAATGCAGACAAACTCTGACCTCTTTTTAGAATGTATATTTATTGTAGTTGCATAGGCAAACCAATCTGAAATTACTTTGAGTGGATGGTAGGGTAAAATTCAGTAAATAAATATGCTGATGTTATTGGGAGCCAAGGTTTTCACTGTGAAAGAAGGCAGATATAGATATGAAATGGAACAAAGTAAGGAAAAAAGACCTTATGGGAGTTCATTGGAATTGGCGTTATCCATATGAACTTATAATTTCTAATACAATAGGAATCGTTTTGTCATGAAAGATAAAGACAGGTTGAAGAGCTATACCAGATTAAAGGAGACCAAAGAAATATAATTAAATGCAAGATGTGAACTTGAAGTGCATCTCTAAAGAAGGAAAAAAAATGCTACTAAAGACATTACTGGGCCACCGAAGATAGATCACAGTATTAAATTACTTTTAAATTTCCTGAAATTTTTCACTCCACTGTTATTATTAAGTGGAATCTTCTTATTTTTAGGAAATACACTTTGAATTATTTAGGGATAATCAGGGATGATATGTGCAACTTACTCTCAACTGGTTCAGAAAAAAAAATTGTATTTACTGGGGGTACCAAAAAATACATATACATTATAGGAGATGTTATCTATGCATTTATAGTATGTATATACTTTGAGCACCTCCTCTAATTGCAGAAGTCAAACATGATTGATTCATCTTTTGTGATTGGTATATATGACTATTAAAATTTTAATACAGTTTTTTCCTTTCTCAAAATGGGTATACATTTTTTGGCACTCTCTTTATTACACATCTGTGGATGTATGTGTATTTATGCGCATGCTCAGTGTGAATACAAGCGAATGGGACAAAAAGATAACAATTGGTGAATCTGGGTTAAGGGTGCACAGGATTTCTTTATACTATTCTTACAACTTTTCTATAAACTTAAAATTCTTCCAAATAAAAGATTTTTAAAAGCTTAGCGTTTGGCATGCACAAAAAATTATAGGTAACAGAGCAGACTTTAGAAAGCAGAAGGTGTCAATACATCAAATATTTTGAAGGACTGTTATGCTGAAGGAGGATTAAGGCTTAGAATTTGGTTAATCCTATTTTGTGTCAGCCTGGCTTGGATAATATCATTACAGCACATCCAAATGCTCATGGCTGGAATGAGAGGTGTGGGTTTTTAAGCTTTATAGGGTCTTCAGTATCATTCAGTAGAGAGAGGCATAAAATCATTGATTTCGAGGGTTCATCAAGTCACATAAATGAGTGGAAGTCCTGGGCGTAGGAAAATGGGAAATGGTAGAAAGTTGATAGCAATGTCTTCTCCAAAGGCTTTCAAATGTGTTTAAAAACAAAACCAAAACACTGTGTCCAGCCCGTTAGTGGCCAGCAGTGACCCCTCAATCTTATCTAACCCTCCTCTTTTATTTCATGTGGGGAAACAGGTACCAAAAGTCACAAAGCACAGTGTGTAAGAGAACGAAATGTATCAATGTGTGTATATATATCAAAAACACACCATTTTTAATGAAAGAATCTAATATCCACACATTTGTACTTATGTACAATTGGGGTAATATATAATTTTTAACTGTTTACAAATAATAGGTAACGCTTCCAATATTACATAAGGTTGATAATACATTTCTAGCAGAAATAAATATATTGCACTTAAAAAGAACTTCATTAGATGTTACTCCATAGTATTCGGTTTATAACTTTTTCTCATAAAACATTTCCCATACCCTTCCCCTACCCCCAACACACACAATTCATTACTGTGACCGTTTTCACGCAATTCATTAGGCAAATGAACACAGCAAACAACAGAACTGTGACAGAGTCTACCAGAGAAGCTATATCTAATTTTATCCTTTAGGAAACAAAAGAACTCTTTTAGGTTTCTGAAAGTAAGGGGCAAAAATACCAACTAAACACAGTGTTTTAATGTACCAAAAATAAAATACAAGTTGTATTTTTTGTCCATAATTATTATTTCACCAAAAAAAAATGTTTTTACTTTATTATCAGGGTACTTTGTTTAAAAGAAAAGGAGAAGATTAAAATTATTTGAGGAAAGGATGGAGAAAGGCAGGCTAGAAAATATTATGGATTATTTGCTTATTCAGTATTTATAAATGAATCTTTCCATATTTAAACATGCTGAAGAAAGACGGGTATTGGACTCTTACAACTGGTATAGAGCAGTAAGCAGCAAAAAAAAAATTTCTAGGATCTTCTAAAGTTTTGCTAGTTTGTAACCTTCCCTTAGCTTTTTCCCCAAAACCCCCCCAAAACATCCTTACATTCTAAAATAATATTTAAAAACTTGTATAAAACCCATCCTCCACCTAAGCGTACATCTTTAAAGGAGCAAGCTGACAATCTTATCTTTAGTACCATGATTTCTCTAGATGTAAGGTATCATTTGATTTGTTTGTAATAATTATCAATTCTTTACATGTCTAATAATGACAACAGTTTTCTTACTCATTGGAAGACTGAGTAAACATATTGTTTTTCTTGCAATTAGCTATCCTAAACATTACATAACTGAATTTTTTGAACTTTTTAGTTTTTGAGTCATGGCTAAGCCTGACTGAGTATTTAATGGGCTGTAAAGTCATTCTATCCCCTTTATTTAAAGATGATTCAGCTTATACATAAGCAGGATAGCCTGAAAAGCTAGTGTGGAATACAGAAATGACATAAATATCCTAATATCTCTTTGAAAGATTCATAGGCAGTGTGGAATGAGGATGCTTTACTTCTAAGAATACTTATTGTGGGGGCTTTTAGATGATTTCCATTTTCTTTTTCTTTTTTGGGGTGAAGGGAAGAGATGGGAGGGGAGGATGTTATTTTGGCTGGAGTTTTGAAAAAAAATGACAAAAGATGTGGGTAAGGGTAGAGGAGGGGATATCTTAGAATGCCCCAGAAGTCAATGTCACTCCTATATTACAGCCCTACACAGAGCTTTTGCTACATGACCAGTCATTATCAGGAAGCTTCTTAATATCTCCTACTCTCTGCCCACCTACAAGGAATGGTAGGGAGCCTTCTAGAGCATATGCCATTGTTATAAACTCAAAAGGACCAGCAATGCACAATGTAAGTTCATTAACCTAGACCTTGTTACCTAATCATTTGTGACACACTGCACACAAGCTGGATATGTTTGCATATGTATTACTAAGGGTGGACGGAAGAGGGGGAAGATTTCCTAAATTAATAAAAACCAATGAATTTACTCAAAACCATTGATAAAGATTTTAAAAACGAATCACAAGTGCAGAACCTAGTAAGTTCTGAATTAATTACTTAGAGTGAGATAAAGCAGGTCTGGCAGGACCTATTTTGCACAGCACTGCCCATTAGCCAGGCTTTTTGATACTACAATATACTTGGGGGAAAAAAAAAACCTAAATGTATTCCAAACACATTATAACTCATGATCTTTATTATTCAATTGTATTCCCCATTAAAATCTAGTTCCTGACATTACTTTTGGCAAGATAGACTTTGGAATTTTAAGTACAGAACTTCCAGGGGTTAATAGGAATCAACAACCACAATAGCTCAGAGAGGCCCAGGTGGGGGTAATTTTTACCTCTTGTTTCTATAGCTAGAGTGACTCTGATAAGGTTAAGCCCCACTTCACTTGTGCTTCTCCTCGCTGGTTCAAATAATACCAATAGGTAAAAAATACATCTAATTTAGAATTTCAGGTCTGATTTTTCAAGAGCATGCTTAGATATCTTAGTCTTTGCTTTTCTCTAAGCATTCTACTTATTTTTAGTCTTGCATTGCTTAATTACAAAATAAAGTTATAAAAAGTCAGGAAATACTAATGTAAAACCATATTTAACAGAAACCTACTTTGAGACACAGACTGGGAGAAATGTCAAAATAGTACATGTTAAAATAATCCTTCATTCTCTTTGAAAAGAAGATTCAGACACAGATTTGCTTTAGTAGACTAGTAATTTATCAGGGTATAGAGTAGCATCATGTAAAATAGCATCTTTCATTATTCCTGCTTCAAGTAGCAGGACTCTGTGTTCGAAGGAGCACCAGCAACAGGCCAACGAGTAAATATTAACCCCCTATTTAGCTCTATGGATATTTATTTTAAACATTACTTGTAACTGTTTTATAAAGAAATGCACATCTATACTTTAAAAACAAACTACCTGTGGATACTATAGCATAACATGCAAAAAGATAGAAAATAATCTATAGTGTCTGCTTGGGTTCTGAGATGCTTTGTTAACATAGTCCAGGCTTCTGTGTAAGTAAACGCTGGGGTATAAAGGAGAAAGGCAGTTGCAAAATCCAACAGCATCACAAAGACAGGCTGGGCTTGATGCTTTGTTTTATAGGCTGGAAGTGCCCAAGAAAAGCATTTGATTTGGAAAAGGCTAACATTAAAACAACTAAAGAAAACCCCCACGGGAGTCTGATGTGATAAATACATTGTATTTACCCCGAAATAGACTTCTACCGTCAGGACCAAGATTTCCCATCTCTTTTAACAGATTCAATACTTTTGCAGTAAGAACATAGAAGAATGAATATTGCATACAAAAATTAAAGGAGAGTTTTGGAGAAATTTGCTATGAGGAGAGATTATATCCTGTAGCTGAAATGCTAAGTATCTAAACTTGAAAGACTAGTAACTTCATTAAATCTCTGTTTTGGGGAAATGAATTGTTGCAAACTGCCAAATGTGTTGCCCTTACTGTAAATGATTATGTATATGTTGCTCAAAAATAATATATAGGTTATACAGAACTAAAATATAATTAATTATTATTATAAACATTAAAGGAAGGCTTAGGAAGATAGCAAGAGTTGAGAAAGTAAAGTGGGTAAAATGCTTCGATTTACTTATAAGAAATGCCAACATTTCAGTTAGGGAATCATTGAGTTAACATGCAATTTCATATTATAGAAAAATGGTAAAGGAGGCAATGAATGTAACACAGTAGGTTAAAAGGACAAATCAGAAGTATGAACACAGGTTATATAAGCATTTAGAATGGTCGTGGTTGGGGCTCAGCGCCTGTGGCTCAACGGGCTAAGGCGCCAGCCACATACAGCTGAGCTGGTGGGTTCAAATCCAGCCCGGGCCCACCAAATAACAATGACGGCTGCAACCAAAAAAAAAAAAAAATGGCCGGGCGTTGTGGCGGGCACCTGTAGTCCCAGCTACTTGGGAGGCAGAGGCAAGAGACTTGCTAGAGCCCAGGAATTGGAGGTTGCTGTGAGCTGTGATGCCACAGCACTCTATCCAGGGGGACAGCTTGAGGTTCTGTCTCGGAAAAAAAAAAATAGAATGGTTGTGGTTGTGGTCAAATCCCCGCCAATCAGGGATTGCACAACAAAGCTGATCCACCAAAAATGAGAATTTGGCCTAGGGCATTTTAGCATCCATAAGGTCTCTCAAAGCTGAAGTGAAAATGAAAGAGGCTTAGGCACCCACGGCAGAGAAAGTCCCTTCAGAATAGAACAACCATCTTCCTATTGCAGCTGTACATGAAAGCAAGAGCCTCATGTATCATCATGCAGAGGCTTTAGAGTGAACCTCAGAGAATAAATCAGTAGTATACTTAGAATGCAGCCCAGAAAAATCAAACCTCACTTTCACAATGTAACACTGAGAGGCTCTTGCTTCAAAATTGTATGTGGAAGATTTTCCCTACATAAATAGCAAGGAGCTACAAGAAAGATAATTAGGGAGAAAGAAGACAGGACTGTAAATACTGAGCTTGTTGGGTATTGGCCCTTCAATAGTACAAAAAGGACTCTGTGAAGTCATTACCATGTATTCATCCACAAAACAGGATGCATTAGCATTATCTCAGCTCCTTCCCCAGGAAACTAACACAAACGGAAACTAAACATGTGTAGGCTACAGCACTACAAATATTTCTCTATCAGCTTCCATGTTCTACAGGGAGAAATTGACTTCAGTTAGTCATTACAGTCAGTATGTTATATCATATTGCCTCTTTGAAGATTCTTTTAACCTGTGGAAAGCAGAAAAAACCCTATACACATTAGTTTTATACATTACTACATAGACACAGCACTGTTAACCACTAAGAACAGTGTACCTTAGGATTTATCTGCCTCATACTATTAAACTTTCAAGCTGGCTAAGAACTTCACACTAGTTCTTTCCTAAACCCAACAGTTGTCTTCCAACCACAGGTGAATCTTGGTCCATGGTGCATTTCCTTAGTGATAAATTTTGGAGTCCAGCTCTCCTTTTGAATGGGTTCCATGTCTCCTGGAAAGCCCCTGCTCCAGTACCCAAGTTCCCACCCACCCCACCCCACCCCCGCACTCAACCCTGTCCTGTATTTCCATACCCATTTGCACTTTCTGGATCTGGATTCTCCTATTTTTTTTTTTTTGAAAAGTTATACAAATGGTGTCATCACAGCAGAGGAATGGCGCAGTCCCTGGATGGCAGCATAGGGCCCCTGCTGGAAGTAGTGATGGTATCGCGGCATATGGAATGAAGGGAACGTGGGGCCGCTCCCCTGCATGGAGCTGGCGATGGCCGAGGGGGTCAAAGGCATCCCCAGCCGGCTATATGGCGGCAGAGAACCCTGGATGGGGTGAGGAATAGGTGTTGCTATGGATGCTGTGCTGGTGCCAAGAGCAGTCAGGGACTGTGGGTGCTGAAACCCAGGAAAGTTGGAAGAAGATGACACCCAGGAGCTGAGAGACAAATTGTCAGATGTTGTAAAGGCTGATCCTGGAAGGAAAAACACTCATTAGACTGGAAACACTATGTCAATGTATAGATCAAGAATTAACTTATCTATAAAGATCAATTTATTTTCAAAAGTATTTAATAGATCTGCAGTTTGAAAAGATGAATACACATGAGATCAGCCATGGGGCAAGTCTACCTGTCTAAGAAGATCTTATTTATGCCCTGCATGGAAGATAGAATTTACCTACTGGAAAAAGTCAACTCATTTGAGGGCCTACATATTTCCATAGAGTGACCAGAACATTAATACCCTACCCTGCGGGTAATGACCTGATCCCTTAAAAGAAGCTCCAACTATCTGCTATGTATCCTAATGTCTGTACCATCTCCATAAGGTAGACTGGATATATGAGTCTCTACAAAGCTGCCTGATCTCCAAAACCACTGTGAAAACCCACAAGAATCAGTTTTCTTACACCACAGTCTTCAGAGGTATAGAAAAGAGTTGACGCTCAATTTTCTGACTGTAGATAGCTGACCCTTGAACAAAAAAGGTTTGAACTGCTTGGGTCTACTTACACACAGATATTTTTCAATAAAAATTACCCCAAGTATTTCTGGCTCTCCTGCCTCCCCTTCTACCTCTCGCACCTCTGCACCCCTGCTAAAGCAGGACCAAACTCTCTTCGTCCTCAGCTTTCTCAATGTGAAGATGACAAAGACCTTTAGGATGATCCACTTCCACTTAATGAATAGTAAATGTATTTTCTCTTCTTTATTATTTTCTTAATAACGTTTTCTCTTCTCTAGCTTACTTTACTATAAGACTACAGTATACAGTACAAATAACATGAAAGAAGAAATATATGGTTTTTTTGTTTTGTTTTGTTTTGTTTTTAGAGTCAGAGTCTCACTTTATTGCCCTTGGTAGAGTGCTGTGGCATCACAGCTCACACCAACCTCCAACTCCTAGGCTTAGGCGATTCTCTTGCCTCAGCCTCCCGAGTAGCTGGGGCTACAGGCGCCCGCTGCGATACATGGCTATTTTTTTGTTGCAGTTGGCCAGGGCCAGGTTCAAACCCCCTAGTCTCACTATATGGGGCCAGTGCCTTACCCACTGAGCCACAGGTGCCGCCCAAGAAGAAATATATGTTAATTGACTATCATATAAGTAAGGCTTCTGGTCAACTGAAGGCTATTAGTAGTTAAGTTTTAGGGGAGTCAAAAGTTATACACAGGTTTTGAATTATACACGGGTAAGTGCCCCTAACCTCTGTGTTGCTCAAGCACCAGCTATAATTACTAATAACTCACTTGGATTGATTATAAGAAATATCCTACATTTTCAGTGATTATGTTATTTCATATTATGGGATATATGAAGGCTTTCCCCAGAATGGGACACCTCTGGCCTCCTTTCTCTGGACTTCCTTCCCAGAAGCAGGGGCAGGGGGCTGCTCCCTGAACCTCTGTAATACAGAAACTTGATTCAGTTCCTGCTCTGACCATGGGAGCCACTGCCTCTTCATTAGGACAGTCCTCTTTTAAAAGTGTTTTCCATTTTGGTCTTTGATCTCAATAAACTATTTTGACATAGATGAAACAGATATACACTCTGATTTTCAGATTACAAAAGAGGTTCAGAAAGACTAAGAGACTGCCCCACAGTTCAATAACTCCTTCAACAGTAAATCGCAGACAAGAGACTCCTGACCCCTGACTCAAAGGCTCAATGACCTTTTACTAAAACAACCAAACCACAAGAAACCTAGAAACATAACTGGTTGTAACTCAAGACAAAATAATGACATGTGTGAGGAACAGTGTCAGGGCTGTCCCTTCCCCAGGAGCCTCCTGCAATCCTCCCCGGGCAGTATGCAGTCTGAGGACCAGACATCTCATCAACCACCCACCCCCTTCCCCTTCATGTGCTCTGCCTCAGCAATCCCACAGTTCCAGAAGCTGCCTTACCTCGATTTGAGGTTGTCTGACTCTCATCCCCCAAGACATCCTCTTCTCCTCCATAGGTACGGATGGGTGAGCGGGCATAGGAATGCTTTTGAATCAGGCTCTCCACACTTTCCCTAGGTTACAGAGTGAAAAATCACAAGTTAACTAAAAAGTTAAGGACTCAAAAATGGAGCAAGGTCTTAAAGGAGATTCACTAATCAGTAAAACCATTTTCTCAGCCAAAAGGCCACCACTTCAAGGAAAGATGACATTTCCTTGATGACAAGGAAAGATGACGTGTGCATTCATTCTATTATAAAGACTCCTCGGAGACAGACCTCAGGTATGTAAACACAAGCAAACTAATTGGATAGGGTAAGGAAAGACCCCTGAAATGCTCCAAGATGAGGGACAACAAGATGAACAAGGAGCTATGAAACCTGACCACCGGAATATGCAATTTAAGAAAAATAATGAGTGCATGAATTTACTATGAGGAGCTGCAATGAATCTTCGTGCTGACTTTGTCAGCTAGCAAATACTCAACTTATATGAATAGTACTCATTCAATGTGTCTGATGAAATTCTGGCAAAAAGTTCAAACTATCACTAGTCATAAAAGACTCAATACTCACCAATAAACCAAACAAATTTATAGAGTTTGTGACATTATGGGTAGTTTGGGTAATGGACACTTTTTAAATTACAGAAAACCTATGAATGAAGCACAAATAGCCATTAAGGAATTTAGGGCCTCAGATACAGGTATGTTGGCTTTCTTCATGGTCTTCCTCTTCCAACACAGTCTATAAACCGAAGAGTGAGGTTAAAAATTTTTTTAAATAAAAATTATTTTAGTATTGGAAGTCTGACCTGATGCTCTTTTTCTTTAAAGCCAGAACAAATAACAAATAATTTCTTTGCCTAACATCCATTTTGATAACAGATTAGTTTGTATGGCATACATTCCTGGAATGGCTGTGATCAAAGACCACACCCAATTAACCACTAAGGGACAAAAAGAAGATTAAAAAGTGATGTTGAATGACAAAGAACAAATGAAACACGAAATTTCATAGTGAGGGTATAAGGAAAGCAAATAAAAAGTCATAATAACTTTTCAAAATGTAATACTTGTCAACATTTTACAGTGATATACAAAATTTACCTGTGGAAAAATATTATCTTTATAGTATATTTATAGTATATTTATACTATACTTAATTTATAGTATATTTAGTGTTTTAGAAAACCTGTATATCCACACAGATGTAAGCATTTTATCATATTACATATAGCATGAATACGCAGAATTAGGGGTAGGGCTAAAAGGATAATTATTTCTAGCATCTATTCAAATTACATATTTACTACCAAAAGGTTTTAAAATAAGTATGACGTATCACTGCATGTTGTCAAGGTGACTGGGATTGGGCAAAATCCTGATCCACTGTATTAACACATAGGTATTAATTATTCTATATTTGTTGATAAGGAACAACCTCCAAGATACAGTTAGTAAAACATAAAACTATAGAACAGTGTGTAAGTCATGCTACCATTGTGTACATGTATGTTTGTATGTACTTGTATGTGTATAATATTTCCAGAATGTTTCAGTTTCTAGAACAAGATACTGCCTGCAAGAAGTTGCCTCTTGCAGAGCGAAGCCAGGGACCTGAGGGACTGGAGCAATGATTCTCAAACTTGTCTATACATTTAAATCATCTGGAGAGGGACTGGAGCAATGATTCTCAAACCTGTCTATACATTTAAATCATCTGGAGAGCTTTATAAAAACTAGATTGAGGTATAATTAACATTCATTTAAAATATGCTATTTGACCAGTTTGAACATATGTTTACACTAGTGACACCACAGCCACAAACAAGGTAAAGAAAATATCTAACACCTCCAAAAGTTTCCTCAAGCTCTCATGCCCCTTGGTCCCCATCCCGAAAACACTTTTCCAAGGAAACCTCTAACATATCTGTCCTTATAGATTAGTTTGTTTTTCTAAACTTTTATAAAAATGTAGTCGTTCCTTATACGTTCTTTTTTTATCTGGATTCTTTTATTCAGCATATTTGGAGGTAACATCACGTGGGAGCACGTAACAAGACATCTTTCTTGTTCTGAGTAGCAGGCTATCATATGGATACATTATAGTTTATCTACTCACTTGTTGATGGACATTTGCCTTTGTGGGAAGGTATTTTAACAACAAATTCAAAGCTATCACGTTATCAATTTCTTCTCACATGAATTTTCATAATTTGTGTCTTCAAGAAACTTGTCTGTTTCAGTTAAATTGTTGAAATGGTAAGTATAACTTCATAATATTTCTTTATTATCCTTTTTATTATCTGTAGAGTCTGCAGTGATATTATTGTTTTCATTCTTGATCATAGTAATTTGTGTTTTCTTTTTTCATGATCAGTTTGGCTAGAGAATTTTCAATTTTATTAATCTCCATTTTTGGTTCAATTGATTTTTTTCTATTGCTTTCCTGTTTTCTATTCCATTAATTTCTACTCCAATAATTCTTTTATTTACTTTGGGTCTAATTTGCTCATTTCTTTTCCTAGTTTCTTGAGATGTAAGATGAGATAATTGATTTAAGACCTTTCTTCATTTCTAAAGTAAGGGCATAACACTATAAATCTCACTTATGTAATGTTTTAGCAGCACCCAACAAGTTTTTATTTGTTAGATTTTCATTTTCATTTATTTAAAAATTATTTCTAATTTCCCTGTGGCTCTATGGTTTATAGATTTGTTATTTAGTTTTCAAATATTTGGGGATTTTCCAGATATCTTCCCGTTACTGTTTTCTAATATAGTTTGATTGTGAACCGACACTAACCTAAACCTTTAAATTTACTGAGAATTATTTATGGTACAGACTGTGGTCTCTCTCAATAAATGTTCTGTGTGCACTGGCAAAGAAGGTCTATTCAGCTAATGTTGAATAAAGAATTTTCTAAACATCAGTTGAATCTAGTTAGTTGACAGTGTTATTCAAATCTACATTTTTACTCATTTTCTCTCTACTTGCTTTTTAATTATTGAGAGGGGGATATTAAAATTTTCAGCTATAAATGTGTATTTGTCTCTTTTTCCTTTTAGTTTTGTCAGACAAGATGTTCTATGATTAGGTGCATAAGCAAGTAGGATTGTATGTTCTCATGTGTAGAACTCTTTCTTAGTGTGAAATTGTCTGTTACTATTTTTTTTTCAGAGTAACATTCTTTACTCTGGAAAGTACTTTGATAGTAACATAGCCATTACCTGTTTTTAAAATCAGTGTTAATATATTATACTTTCCCCCACACTGCTCTACTTTCAACTTGTATATATTTATATACAAAGTTGTGTGTGTGAAAGCAGGAAATATAATATATGTCTTATAGGCAGCATATATTCAGGTCTTCCTTTTTAATCCAAATTGACAATGTCCCCCTTTTAGTTAAGGTATTTAGTGGACTTATACTTAATGTGATTACATGATCAGGTTAAAGTTTGGCTGTTTATTTCTTTTTGTCCTATCCGTTCTTTGTTACATATGTCCTCTTTTTTGCCTTCTTTTTTTTTTATCATTTGATTCCATTTCATCTCCTTTGTGGATTTATTAGCTATAAAATTATTTTGTGATTTTAGCAGATGACTTAGCACTTATAGTAAGTATTTTTAACACGTCACAATCTATCTTCAGGTGATATAATACCCTTCCAGTATAGTGTGAGACACTCACAATAATATATTTTCATTTCTCTCCTCTAACCTTTGGGCCATGTTATATGTTATACTGTGTTTTTACGTCACCCTTACTCTACATTACTACCTGTTAAACAGTTAACTATCTTTTAAAAATATTTAAATTCCATGAAAAAAATTTGATCTATTTATCCATGTAGTTACATTCCTCTGTGTAGAGCCAGATTAACTTCTGGTATAATTTTCCTTCTGTATGAAGGACCTTTAATATATCCATATTTCCTGGTGGTGAGTTCTTCAACTTTTGTATGTCTGAAAAGAATCTTTATTTTGTTTTTTTGAAAGATATGTTTGCCGAGTAAAGAATTCTGTGTTAAAAGACTTTTGCTCTCAATATAGACAGTCCTCAGCTTATAATTTTTCAACTTTATGGTGGTGTGAAAGCAGGATAATTTCAGTATGTTCCTTGAATTGTGATGGGTTTATGCCCAGACTTATGTCCTTTGGACTTGCAATATTTTCAATTTACAAAGAGTTTATCCAGACATGAACCCATTGTAAGAACCATCTGTACTGCAAAGATGTTGCTCCACTGTTTCCTGATTTACTTTGTTTCTGGCAAGAAATCTGCTCTTATCCTTACTTTGTTCCTCTTATGTAATATGTGTATTACTCCCTGACTGCTTTTAGTATTTTCTTTTTATCACTGATTTTGAGCAATTTGATTATGATGCAACTTGGTGTTATTTTTTCATGCTTCTTGAACTGGGGTTTGTTGGGCCTCTTTGGATCATGTATATGGTTGTCATTAAGTTTGGAAAAATCCTAGGCATTATTTTTTCAAATATATTTCTTCTCCTACCTCCCAAACTACCTCTCAGGGTCTCAAATTACACATCATATTAAGCCACCTGATGTTTTTCCACTACTCCCTGATGTTATTTTTCATTTTTTAAAAACTCCTCTTTGCTCTTGTGTTTCATTTTGGATAGTTTTTATCATCATGTCTTCAAGTTCACTAATCTTTTCATCTTCAATATCTAATCTGCCATTAATCCCATCCAGTGTGTTTTTCACTTTATATGTTGTATTTTTTAACTTTAGAATTGCAATTTGGATCTCTTGCACATTTCATTTCTCCACTTAGTTTTTTCAAAATTAAGTGAAACTATGTGAAAAGGGTCATAAGAACTGAAAGGCTAAATCCTGTCATTTATAGCAACATGGATGAGCCTAGAGGACATTATATTTAGTGAATTATGCCAGGCACAGAAAAACAAACTACATGATCTCACTCACTTGTGGAATGTGAGTAGAATAGTAGTTACTTGAGGCTGGGAGGAATGGGGAACGTTGGGCAGAGATAAAGAAGTATAAAACACAGTTAGATAAGAAGAATAAGTTCTGGTGTTCTATTGCATGCTAACGTGACTATAATTAATATCATATTGTATATTTCAAACTATCTTAAAGAATTTTTTATGTTCTCACCAAAAAGAAAATAATAAGTGTTTAAGATGGACTTTCCTAGTACCCTTATTTGATCATTACCCAGTGTATACTTGTGTCAAAACATATATCACTGTACTTCATAAATATGTGCAATTATCATGTGTCAGGTAAAAATTTTTTAAATTTTGCCAATTGTCATATATTTTTATCACTATATGCACACACATTTTGGTAATGTAGAACCCCAGAAGCCTTAAAAGCTGAGGTTACTTAATTACAATATGAGAGAGTGACTGTCCTTAGGGGATAATGAGAACAAAGTCAAGTGATCTGAGCAACCCCTGATGAAATGACAACTATAACATATACTCAAGTTGATGTCCTAGAAGTCATGTGTCACACTGTCAATATTTAAAACGTACTTAGAAAAGAATTAGGTGGTTATTTTCACAAGAGAAGGCATTTGCTTCAAGATTGTAAGAAATATTTCTTTTTGTATAAAGGAATGGCCATCAATGGGCCCAAATTAGGAATGGTATTTTTCTAAGGTGTATTCCTCTGCTCACAATGTGTACATAACTGCTAACTTCAAACATTTAAATTCAAAAGAAGAATGTATTTACTTCTCTAAAAGTGCGCTTAGACAATATCTTTTCAACTTCTTTCACATACACACAAAAGAAATATCATTTCCCAAATTATACAATGAATCACTGCCCTGTGTAACATTTTGCTTTTCTATACGAAGTACATTATATTCATTTTGCCCTTGCTAGATCACTGGTATCATTACTTATCCTAGGCTCTCAGAGGGAGGAAAAAAAGGGATTTTTATCGAAGTGATTTACTTGTGTCAGGCCTGGAAGTGAGCTGAAAGCAATGGCAGTTCTTAAATAAAGGATGGCATAATTGAATTATTGCCTTTTAAGTGATTGAAAACAGTGGTGCATATCAGGGCCATCTCTTCGAAGATGTTACTAAGTGTAGTCAGCCCATGTTGTTTACTTTATGTCTAATCCCTGTTTCCAACAAAACAAAAAGTGCAAAAAATTTGTTTAGCCTAGAAGCCTTTTGTAAGGATTTCTAAAATCCTGTGCCCTGTAAAGTGAGGGATGACTCACGAAATGAGTTAAGTGATTTAGGTATTGCAAGCTATAATAGTATCTTGTAATGCTCAGTCTGTCATATCCCAATGCAAGAGACCTAAGTTTTACTAGACTTACTTTTGGATTATTAATAATAATAGGTAAATGAAATGTGTACCATTATGGAAGGTCAGTCTTTCTAACTTCTAAAGCTAATTTTCTAGGCAAAAAGAGTATATATCATCACCTTAGATGACCTTTGCACATTCCCTTCTGACTTATTTCTCACCATCACTTTCAGGATTAACACACATATCGGATGTACACTCATAGCCAGAAAGTGGGCAAAATAGAGGCTAACTACAATGATTATATTACTCCTGCCCCAAAATTCAGCACCTTTTGAAGTCATTTGTAATATTTATTGAAATTCTAAACAAACAGAACAGCACACCCTATAAGCAGTGGAACTGGTTGCCCTTCCTCTGCCAAGTGCCAATTTCTCAAAGCAAAAGTAAAACCTTCCCATTTCCTCACATTCTCCTGCGCACCTGCACTGTTCCTACTATGTGCCTCTTTACTCCTTTACTGTACTTACTAGATTGATATTTGCATCACTCTCTTCACTATTTGACTGCTGGCCCCAGACCAGGGAAAAGACAATGCTTGCTTTGTCTAGACAGGGGTTCTCAGACTTTACTGTGCATCACAATCACCTGGAAGGCCCATCGAAACATGGGTGGTCAAGCTGCATCCTAGCATTTTTCAATCGGTAGGTCTGGGGTGTGGCCTGAGAATATGAGGTTTGGTATATATCCATCCTGATGCTAATAGTGCTGGCTGGGAGGCCACACTTGGAGAACCACCTCCTTACTATAGTCAGAAGCAAATTTACTGGAGCTCCGTCACCTGCCAGCTGTGTCCCTGTGTGGGAAATTAATTCACTCCCTTTTCTCATCTATAAAAGAAGGATATTAACATGATTGAGTTCTTAAGGTTATTGTTAAGATTAAGTTGTTCTTGCTCATCAAGTTGTTCATATTTACATCATATCTTACTGGGTCTTGGTAAATAACTCCTTGTCACAATATTTTTCTAAAGATTTATGCAGATATATTAGAGATTACTGGAAGACAATATATCAATATTTGTAGCTTCCACAAAATCCTTAATAAATGAAAGCTTTAGATACACAGTTTGAGAGGTATTTTAAATCATTAATTTTAATTAGAGAACTGAAATATGTAATCCATTTTGGAAAAACAAAATAACTGTAATCTTTTAAAAAGCTTTATTTGATTTAATCCTACTGATTTTTCTTTTCACTAGCAATATACATTTCTGGTTTATATTATCATTAGCAACTTAAATAAGTAAATTATATCACTGAAAAACACAAACACCTTTATGCTTAGTTTCCTAAGTTTTCTACAATGACTAAAAGAAAGGTCTCAGACAAAGTCAAGATTACTCAGGCTAGAAATATGCTTCAGTAAATTGTGAGGCAGAGAACAAATATTCTCCATATATAAATGTAAAGACATAAGCAAGAAAAAGTAGGATACTTTACAACTATAAGTCAATTGTGAATAACTCTACTATTAGAACTCTATTACTTACACTACTACTAAATTTATTGGTTTGTTTGGCACTTCAAATGCTTCCTCTTGGAAGATGTGGATAGATTAGTAACATCTTAAATGCAGAAATACATCTTGCTAGTTAGAAGAATTTTGTGGTAACTTGTATAATTTTGAAAAAAATATTTCTAGGTCGGGCGCAGTGGTTCACACCTGTAATCCTAGCACTCTCGGAGGCCAAGGAAGATAAATTGCCTAAGTTCATGGCTTCCAGACCAGCCTGGGCCAGAGTGAGATCCTGTCTCTGAAAATAGCCGGGCGCTGTGGCAGGCGCCTGTAGTCCCAGCTACCTGGGAGGCTGAGGCAAGAAAATTGCTTAAGCCCAAGAGTTTGAGATTGCTGTGAGCTGTGATGCCAAGGCACTCTACCCAGGGTGACAGGTTGAGATTCTGTTTCAAAAATATATATATATTTCTGTCAAAGAAATATTTCCTTTTTTTCCATTATTTTATTTTAATGGATTTTATTTAAAAAACAGGCTTTAATCTGGTTACCAAAAAAATTGCTTTCAGACTATTATATGCATGCAGACTCTTGTACTAAGAACCCTCACCAAAAAGTAAAAAGAAAATTGTTTCTTTTCCAAGAGTCTATGAAATCAGATTCCTTATTTATGTCAGGGCTTTGCTATTTCTCTATGTAGAGAGAGTGTGGTGGGAAACGGATGGGATAGATTAGATGATTTGTGTGGCCCTGGGCAAGTCAACTGAACTCCCCAGACCCTCGTTGCTCCACTGGCACAATGATAAGGATCAACTACAGAACTCCTAAATTTCATTTTAACTTAATAATAAATACTTCCTATAAAGCCAATTAAATCTCTTTTGGAAGTTAAAAGTCAAAATGTCAGAGTATACTTTAGTACATTTAATATAAATTAAAAATATTTTCTTACTTTTTAATTTATATTTGAAAAAGCCTAAACTACATGCCAATAATTTAAAATAAAGCTATTTCCATTTTTACGTGATTGGAATATTACAGCATGTTGCTCAATAGTACCAGAAAAAAAAATCTGTTTTAAACTCCTTGATTTTTGTCTTTGTTTTTCTGGTATCTGCTCTAGTCAGAATGCTCACGTTCCTGCCAAAATTCATATGTTGAAACCTATTCCCTAATGTGATAATAATAATAGGTGGGCCTTTGGTAGATAACTAGGTCATGAGGGTGGAGCCCTCATGAATGAGATTAGTGCCCTTATCAAGGAGGCTTGAGGAAGCTTGTTTGCCCCTTACACCAAGAAGTCACCATTTATGAACCAGTGGGCAAGCCCTCACCAGACACCAAATATGTCAGTACTTTGATCTTTGACGTCTCAGGGTCCAGAAATGTAAGAAGTAAATGTATTTTGTTTGTGAGCCAACCAGGTTGAGGTTTTTTGTTACAGCAGTCCAGATGGACTAAGACACATCCAAACACCACTGAACTCCTGGGTCCTGTCCCTCCAAGCAGAGGTGATGCAGATGTCCTTTGTCTTCTCCTACTTCAGAATCCCCCTCTGTAAGTTCTGCCCTTTGATTAGGGACAATAGGAGCCAAATAAACAGGAGGAAATCTTTTGGTCAACTCAGTAAAAAAAGACTTAAGTCACAGACACGGGAAAGAATATTGGACTGCTATTACAGAAACACTTCAGATCAGGAGACAATGAAGTGACAATGTAATTAAGATTTGGCAGGAAAGAAAATGAGAATCCAGAACTGTCTATCAAGTCAAACTGACTTTTCAGAAGAAAGGCCAGAGACAACTTGCACATGCAAAAGTCAAGGAATATCATAAGGCCCCTCTGCCTTCCCTGAAGAATCTACTGGAGAGTGAACTTTGGGCAACCAAAACAACAGGACAGTCACTGACATGACGTACAGAGTGGGCATTAAACGTACGTTTGCTTGTAGAACTGAAACTGAACCATACTTGTAAGAGAAAATACATGGTACATAATGACTAACCACTCTGAAAAGGGAGATGAAGTACAATTTTCAAAAATGGGAGGAGAATGGGAAGAGAAAATGAAGAGCAGAACAAGCAGACTGTCTATATTTATTAACTGGGATTAAAGGAATGTTACTTCAAATCAAATGCTCCAAGAGAACAAAAGTAGAGGAAGAAAAGAAGATACTAGTTCATTTTGCTCTTGCTCAAAGTAGGCGACCAAAAGAAAATTAGAAAGGGGAAGAATATGTGTTTTTTAAGGATATTAGTATAAGGGTAATTATTAAAACAAAAATACCTGATAGCTCTCAAAACAACAAAAGGAAAAAGGAAAAAAAGGTTGCTATTAGAATAAACTACATAGTAAAAGTCTATCTATTTAAATATGACATAAATGATGGCACAGCTGAGCCCAAACATGTTGATATATACATTATATATTATATAGTCACATATTACAGATGTATGAGTGTACGATGTATTAATGTACATTATTATGTAAGAAACACAAGGTGAAACTGTTTAGAGTATGTCAATTTATCTAAGAAAAAGGAGGAAAGAATCTATAAACATATATCTGCTTATATTAAAAAAAAAATGGAAGGATAAACATTTTTTTTTTTTAGTGGTTACCCATAGGGGAGGGAAGATATGAGGTGGTTCAGAAACAAGGATAGGATCTTTGATGCCTTTGAATAAGCCACATTCTGTAGATTTGTCTTGAAATTATGTGGATCATTTATTAAAGAATTACATTAAAAAATTATATATTTTTAATTTAAAAAAATAGAAAAAACAAATGAACCTAAATGTATATCATTGGATTAGTGGTATAACCACACAGAGGAATTATTCCGAGTGACATTAAAACACTCCAGTAGTAAAATAAGAGAAAAAAGCCTACATGAAACTTAAACACCACTCTAGCAGAATCTCTAGTAGAATATACACTGTGGACAAAAAGAACCACAAACAAATTTTAAACTATTTTTAGCCACCACAGTGTTGGAGACACATTGATATGCATACCCTGGGACTGTCACACATCTTTATACTGTAGGATAAAGTGAATAAATAATGATGGAATATTCTATAATTCCTGACATTAAGAGAACCAGATTCTCAGTATGAGGGAAAAGAACTATGGGCATTAGCTCAAAGAGGTTAAGTAAAAACCTTCTAGTCTTGAATTTCAATGAAAGTACTACTTTGAATTCACGTTCATGTTCGATTTCATCTTTAACACACACATACAGGCATGCACAATCTCAAACTGGGAGCAGTGTTGGTCTCTGGAGACACAAATGGTGAGAGTAGGAAAAGTTATGTTATTTATTTAAAGTTTGAGCACCTCATATATTTAAAGTATCACATTATTTTGCAGTTTTACAATGGAAATGTGGGAAATGTTAGAAATAGTATTTTCTAATTCTCTAGCAATATGCTGGATGATTTCTTAGGTGTCTTTTTAACACCTACTATCCCAACCCCTTTATAATGTTCTCTAAGGGCCCTGACAGTTTGTAGAACCCTGAAAGAGAAAAATAAAATTACAACCTATTTTTCAATTATTCATAATAATTGAGATACAAGATTAGAAGACAGACAAGAATAACCCAGATAATTAAAATCTATAGAGAATCTTGAAACACATGCATCTCCATGTTGTTGCTTTGTCATCCCCCCTGTCCGCTTTCTTCTGGTTTGAACCACAAGTGCTAAAATGACCACAATAGCATCGCTCAACTACTACTGTGAAAATAGGAAGAAGAAGGTGTGGGCGGAGATCAGACCTCGCCAGCTTTGTGAACTAGCATCAGCGTGTGGGCCCAATAATGAAGTTATGAGTTTCTTCATGTTAGCCCAGAAAGAAGAAAAATCATCCTCAGGAGGTAAAATGTCTGAGTAGGAAGTTTCCTTGCTGATGACATTCCCATGGTCTCTTAAAGCTCTAAGCCAAAGATCTGCAATCTTTTTCTGTAAAGGGCCAGACATACTTTCTTAGCAAGTATGTTAAGTTTTATAGGCCACATGTACTCAGTATATGTCACATATAATCAACTCTGTCATTGCAGCACAAAGGCAGCCATATCACTGTGTCCCAATAAAACTTTACAATAGATAATAAAATTTATTCCCATTATTATTTTCACATGTCAGGAAATACTACTTTAAATTTTTCCAAACCACTTTAAATGTAAAAACCATTCTTAGCTTGTGGGCTTTACCAAACAGGTGCCAGGCTGCAGTTTGCAACCACTGCTCTGGGCTGTTTACCCAGTCAGACCTGGGCCCCGTTCCGTTCAGATGAGAAAGGAGACTTTAGCACCTGCACTGCTCCTAAGATAAGAGGCTCTGAAAAGTCTACAAACCAGCCGAGAACCATGTTAGAACCAAATACTACCATGAATCTTATAAAAGATTCAGAAATTATCCACAAACTGTGAACTTCTTTAGCAAATCTGCCAAAAGGCTGCTTCTTCATTATCTTGATATCGATGAAACTTCTATACGTTTCCAGAATACGAGATGTTCAACTTGCTTTCCTCAAGTCTCCATTCTCATCTAAACCAATAGAGTATCTTTGAGCTCTGAGTAAAAATGGCCCAAATCCCACTGGGCTTGTGCCCAAACTTCAGGTGTTTGAAACTTATTTATTTATTTATTTATTTATTTATTTATTTATTTATTTGAGACAGAGCCTCAAGCTGTCACCCTGGACAGAGTGCTATGGCATCACAGCTCACAGCAACCTCCAATTCCAGGGCTCAATCGAGTCTCCTGCCTCCGCCTCCCAAGTAGCTGGGACTACAGGCACCTGCCACAACGCCCGGCCATTTTTTCAGTTGCAGGGTCATTGTTGTTTGGTGGGCCCGGGCTGGATTCGAAACCCGCCAGCTCAGGTGTACGTGGCTGGTGCCTTAGCCACTTGAGCCACAAGCACCGAGCCTGAATTTTATTTAATACAAATGGTTTTAAAACCACTTTTATTGAGACTCTCAGTATGAACTTTGATCCAATAGGGTGATATAAGCCTATGTATTTAATTTCCTGTCCAAGAAAACCAGAGAAACTCAGGAAACAAGAGAGGGTACCAACTACATACTTACATATTTCAGCCATAAAGAAGAAAGGAATGAGGGCAGCACCGACCAGCATGCCACCTGTCAGCACAAGGAGGAAAGATGCCCAGGGAGGAAATACACGAGAGCTTGACCAAAACCCCAACTTAGAGTAACAGGGTTTAAAGATGAAGGCAGACCTTTGAGAGGTTGATGGAACCCAGATTCCCACATTGCTGGAGTCTAGGAGGAAGGAATCTCACCATGGCACCCTCAACTAGTGCATAATATATCTTATACACTGAAGGTGTGGAGAAGAGGGCCAGGATCGTGACCAGTTCTGGAGAAAGGCCTGAGGTTACTTAGCTGGGCATGAAAACAAGCCTTGCCTCAGCTGGTTTCTAGACAAAAAGGGTAGCTACAACAATGCACAGTCAGAACTCCCTATTCAGAGGCTGCATCCAGACCCTGTAACACCTCCCTAACTCAAACAGAGTTACTGTATTTCCACATTGGTAAAATGACGATAAATTTATTAGCCCCTTTTCAGTTGGTACCTGGAAGATCTGACAAAGAGCCACATGATTTTATTTGGAATTATTCTCAGCTCCTAATATTAAACAGACATTCAGTTCTACAGATGAGCGAGAGAAAAATCATCAGACATTACGAAACATTCAGCAGTTCAAGAGAAGAAATGTAATTTAACTGAGCAGAGTAAATGATTTCCCTTGAAACAAACTTATTGCAAGCAGCAGGAATCATGTCATAAATCTCTGATTTGTGTTTGCAAATTTTTAGTAAGATTTGAAAAGACACTATATGAATAAAACAGGGACTAGAAGCCATGAACAGGAAACAATGTGAACATATAAAAGTGACATTTGGAAATGATAAAATGATTACCACATTTATTTTTGTATGTTTTTTATTTTTTTGAGACAGAATCTCAGAATGTCACCCTTGGTAGAGTGTCATGGCGTCACAGCTCACAGCAACCTCCAACTCTTGGGCTTAAGTGATTCTTTTGCCTCAGCCTCCCAAGTAACTGGGACTACAGGTGGCCACCACAAAGCCTGGCTATTTTTTTGTTGTTTTTGTAGTTATCATTGCTGTTTGGCAGGCCCAGGCTGAGTTCGAACCCACCAACCCCAGTATGTGGCTGGCACCCTAACCACTGAGCTACAAGTGCCAATCCTGATTACCACATTTTAAAGGCACTCAGCAAAGATAGCAAACAGAATATTAGATGCTGCAGAAAACAGAAACAAGTCAGAAGACTGATATAAGAAATTCTCCCAAAATTTAAAGTACAATGCTAAAGAGATAAGAGAAATGGGGAGTAGAACCAGGAAAAGTAGCATATGTATAGTGAGGGTTTTAGAAGATCTGGAAAGAGCAGAACAATTGGAACAAGATGAAGGCGAAAAAGGAAGAGAAAGAGAACAAAATCTTCCTAAGCTCCTAAGACCTGAGTTTTCATACACAGCTACGATTTAATTAAAAAAAAAAAAAAGACTTGAGTTTTCAATTTAAAAGGCTCAATGATACTTACACACTAATTTAAAAAATCTACAACTGGACATATACTGGTACAATTTCTCAATTTCAAAGATAAAGAAAAATTTCTAGAAGCATTTTATCCACATAGGGAGCAGACGAGTAAATTTCCAACAAAGAAAAGACAATGAATGTGGCATTAGCTTTTATTCCACAATATTTGAAAACTAGACAAATACAGGAGGAATGAAAGAATTCTAAGGAGAAAGATTGTCACCCTTGGCAGTTTCTTAATGTGGACACAGCCTCTCAGATATGCAAGAATGCATAAAGAAGAAGATGCACTTACCTTTCCTCAACTAATTACTCAAAGTTTACTGGCAACTGAAAATATGTCAGAGTGCAACCCCAATAATTGACGAGAGTATAGAAGTGAGCAGTAAATAGTGACATGAGCATAACTGAAGTTAAAACTAAAATGATTATGGCTAATATACTGTGATCCTCATGTTAGCATTAAGAAAATGATTTTAGAAAGATAAAGGTATATGGACAAAAATCTGTATTTTAAGTTCCAGATTTTTTAAACAAAAATCATTGGTTAAGAGAAGAGTAGAAAAAGGAAGAATTTATATTTTCTATTTTATAAGACAAGAAAATAGTTTCTTTCTTGACAAAAATAGACGTATCGATTTTCTTTTTTTTTTTTTTTGAGACAGAGCCTCAAGCTGTCACCCTGGATAGAGCTCTGTGGCATCACAGCTCACAACAACCTCCAATTCCTGGGCTCAAGCGAGTCTCCTGCCTCCGCCTCCCAAGTAGCTGGGACCACAGGCGCCTGCCACAACGCCCGGCCATTTTTTGGTTGCAGCCGTGATTGTTGTTTGGCGGGCCTGGGCTGGATTCGAACCCGCCAG
>CAUYRH010129487.1:0-35689 GCA_963574655.1 Perodicticus potto
ATCACAGCTCACAGCAACCTCCAATTCCTGGGCTCAAGCGAGTCTCTTGCCTCAGCCTCCCAAGTAGCTGGGACTACAGGCACCCGCCACAACACCCGGCCATTTTTTGGTTGCAGCCATCATTGTTGTTTGGCAGGTCCAGGCAGGATTTGAACCCGCCAGCTCAGGTGTATGTGGCTGGCGCCTTAGCCCGTTGAGCCACAGGCACTGAGCCAGGAATATTGCCATCTTAACAACATTAAGTCTTCCAATCCATGAACAGGGGATGCTTTTTCTTTTAGTTAGCTCTTCTTCAATTTCATTCAATAATGTTTTATAGGGGCGGTGCCTGTGGCTCAGTGAGTATGGCACCAGCCCCATATACCAAAGGTGGCGGGTTCAAACCCGGCCTCGGCCGAACTGCAAAAAAACAGAAAAATAGCTGGGCGTTGCGGTGGGCACCTGTAGTCCCAGCTACTCGGCAGGCTGAGGCAAGAGAATCGCCTAAGCCCAGGAATTGGGAGGTTGCTGTGAGCTGTGTGATGCCACGGCACTCTTCTGAGGGCGATAAAGTGAGACTCTGTCTCTCCAAAAAAAAAAAAAAAAAAGTTTTATAGTTTTCAGTGTGTATTATACTTTTGTTTTGTTAATTTTTCCTCAGTATTTTATTCTTGTTAAAATTGGCACGCTGTTTTAAGGGTAAACATTTTATACATTTTAATATGTGAAAAAATTATTATTCTTACTCATTTACAAAATCTTAACCTTTTTTTTTTGACTTTTTCCTTCTCAGATAAATAAAAATGTCAAAAAAATGTTTTCTTAATTTCAGCTTTGGATTGTTCATCGGTAGTATGTACAGTTGATTTTTGTATATTTGTCTTATATCTGCAACATAGCTCAAGCAGCTTAATAGCCCTAATAATTTGTGTGTAGATTTCTTAGGATTTTCAATGTACAAGATATCATTGGCAAAAAGAAATAGTTTTATTTCTTACTTTCCAATCTGAATGCTGAATGCCATATATATATATATATATATTTTTTTTTTTTTTTTGAGACAGTCTCACTTTTGCCCTCAGTAGAGCGCTGTGGCCTCATAGCTCACAGCAACCTCGAACTCCTGGGCTCAAGTAATCATCTTGCCTCAGCTTCCAGAGTACCTGGGCCTACCAGTGCCTGCCACGACAACTGGCTATTTTTAGAGGTAGGGTCAGTCTTGCTCTTGCCCGGACTGGTCTCAAACTTCTGAGCTCAAGCAATCCACCCACCTTGGCCTCCCAGAGTGCTAGGATTACAGGAGCCACTGTGCTTGGCCCCTTTGATATCATTTTCTTGCCTAATTGCCCTGGCACAATGTTGAATATTAGCGGTGAGAGCAAACCACCTTGTCCTTTTTTTTTTTTTTTTTTTTGACAGTCTTACTTTGTTGCCCTTGGTAGAGTTCCAGGGCATCATAGCTCACAGCAACCTCAAACTCTTGGGGTCAAATGATCCTCTTATCTTAGCCTCCCAGTAGCTGGGACTACAGGCGCCCACACAAATGCCCACCTATTTTGTAGTGATGGGGGTCTCGCTCTTGCTCGGGCTGGTGTTGAATTCCTGAGCTTAGGCAATCCACCAGCCTTGGCTTACCAGAGTGCTAGGCCTACAGGCATGAGCCACTGTGCCAGGTCTCACCTTGTCTTGTTGATCTAAGGAGGAAAGCATTCAGCATTTCACTATTAAGTATGTTGACAGTCAGTTTTTTCATCAAACTTATCAGATTGAGGAGGTTTTCCCTCTATTCCTAGTTTATGGAGATTTTTATTACGAAAAAATGTTGATTTTTTTTCAAATGCTTCTTCTGTGTGTGTGTGTGTGTGTTTACCTCCTTTTTTGAGATGATCATGCTGATTTTGTCCTTTATTTTCGATCTATGTGTTTGAGATGGGGTCAAGTCTCTTGCCCAGGCTGGAGTGCAGTGACATGATCACTGTAGCCTCAAACTCCTGGCCTCAAGCAGTCCTCCCACCTTAGCCTTCTGAGTCACTGGGATTAGAGGTGTGAGCCACTGCACCTGGCTCCCTTTCATTCTATTAATATGGTATATTTACTCTCGTATGTTGAGCAAATCTTTTATTCCTGATATAAAGACTACTCGATCCTGGTGTATAATCCTTTTTATATGTTGCTGGATTTGGTTTGCTAGTATTTTTATTTCTGATTTTCATACCTATATTGATCAGGGACATTGGTCTGTAATTTTTTTGTGATGTCTTTAACCTTTGGACTTACACTGATTTTTATCTTAAACCTTGCTGTCACCCAAGAGTGGGTGCTCTGTGGTGCTAAAGATGTGTCCCATGAACCTCTGATCCCTAGAGCACGGGGGCTGTCATGGGGGGTTGGGGCACGGCTGAGCCCAGTTAGGGGGCACGGCTGAGCCCAGTTAGGGGGCACAAGCTCTTTACCAGGCTCTCTTGGGTCCTTAAGGTCAAGTGCATTTGGAATTAGTTCATCCCAGCTGGATACAGCCTGTCTGCTAATCTTTATAAACACAAATATCACCAGACCTGGGCCATGCTGCCCATTGACATGGAGGTGGGCAATTTTCTGAGACATGTTATCACTGTCTGGATCTGAGACACTGTATGTGTAGCAAGGAAATGTCTGCTTCACAGCCCCAGGTCTGCGCCCAGCCCACGCCTGCACCCCGCCCCCCTGGGTGAGGAAAAGTTTGAAAAGTTATTTGATCTTTTGGGTGGCACCTGTGGTCGGTGGGTAGGGCGCCGGCCCTGTATGCCTAGGGTATGGGTTCAAAGCCAGCCCTGGCTGAAATGGAACAAAAAAATAGCGGGACATTGTGGCGGGCGCCTGTAGTCCTAGCTGCTCCGGAGACCGAGGCAAGAGAATCATCTGAACCCAGGAGTTGGAAGTTGCTGTGAGCTGTGACGCCATTGCACTCTACCAAGGGCAATAAAGTGAGACTTTGTCTCTACAAAAAAAAAAAAAAAAAATTATTTGATTTTTTACGAGTTTAAATTTTTCCAAAAAGTTCTTCCAGAATCATTCCTTTAAGTGTTATTTATTTAATGAATTAATTAATTTATTTTGAGACACAGTCTCAAGCTGTCGCTCTGGGTAGAGTGCTGTGGCATCATAGCTCACAGCAACCTCCAACTCTTGGGCTTAAGCGATTCTCTTGCCTCAGCCTCCCAAGTAGCTGGGACTACAGGTGCCCACCACAAAGCCCGGCTATTTTTTTAGTTGTTGTTTTTGCAGTTGTCATTATTGTTTTAGCTGGCCTGGGCTGGGGTTTAAACCCATCAGCCTCAGTGTATGTGGCCAGGGCCCTAACCCACTGAGCTATGGGCACCGTCCTTTAAGTGTTATTTAATTAGAATATGATTAATAATGGTCTGGTAGAGAAGACTGGGTGTGAGGTCCATAGGAATTTGGCGCTATCTCTACCATCATCCTGTGAATTTAAAAATTGTTATAAAAGTATATTTTAAAAGACTATGGTGCTGGGTGAAGATTTAGGCTAAATTGTTTTCCCAAATCACTGTCTAGTTCCTGGCACCTGTTATTGAATAGTAAAAATTGGCTTGTCCACCTGCTACAGCTGTATTGAATTCTTATTTTCTAGACCCTGAGCGAATGTTGTCTGTATTCTTAACTGGGAATACTATCTGAAGAGTTGATATTTATAGATTTTAATATGTGAAAAAGCCATCCTTATTACTTGTTTATAAAATTTTAGCCATTTTGGTTTTTTTCCTCAGGAAAATAAAAAGTATCAAAAATCTTTACTGAGATTTAGTTGGAAACATACCAAACCTGTGTTTTTATTTCTGGCAATAATCAACTTATATAATTTTCTCATTCGAGACCATGGTATACTTCTCAATTTACTTCCTTCATAATTTTTACCCATTTCATCATTTTCTAACTAGTATTTTTATGCTATAGTTTAAAATATTTTCTGTCTATATCTGGTAACCAGCCACTCTCTGAACTCTTTCATTAGTTCTGAGTTTTTTTTTTTAGAGGTAAGAGTCTCACTCTGGCCCTCGGTAGAGAGCTGTGGCATCACAGCTCACAGCAACCTCCAATTACTGGGCCCAGGCGATTCTCTTGCCTCAGCCTCCCGCGTAGCTGGGACTACAGGCGCCTGCCACAATGCCCAGCTATTTTTTGTTGCAGTTTGATCAGGGCCAGGCTCGAACCCGTCACCCTCGGTATATGGGGCCGGCGCCCTACCAACCGGGATACAGGTGCCTATTTCGGAATTTTTATGTTGATTCTCTTGAATGTTTTTAGCTGTATTATTATATTCTCTACAAGTGTTAATTTGATTTCTTTTTTGCAGAGCCCATGTGTTAAGCAACAGTGGTGCTGTTGGTGTTTACTTCACACACCTGCCTTTTATGGGAGTCCTTTCATTTACTGACCTGGGAGTTTTTACATATTATGGAATTGCTATTGTTTCATATATCTATCTATATCTATCTATATATATATATACACATATTTTGAGACAAAGTCTCACTATGTCACCCTCAACAGACACCTGTGGCGTCATAGCTCGCAGCAATCTCTAACCCTTGAACTTAAGCCATTCTCTTGCCTCAGCCTCCCAAGTAGTTGGGACTGTAGGCGCCCGCCACAATGCCCGGCTATTTTTAGAGACAAGGGCTTGCTCTGGCTCAGGCTGGTCTTAAACCTGTGAGCTCAGGCAATCCACTTTCTTTGGCCTCCCACAGTGCTAGGATAACAGGCGTGAGCCACCATGCCTGGCCTTTGTTTTTTTATTTTGATCTAGAATATAATTTCCAATTAAGTCCAACGACCATGACTATTAAGATGGTTGTTTTTTGTCTTGCCTAATAGTTGTAGTCCTATGTTGCTAGAATTTTCTAATAAAGTCAATCACACTTGGCATTTTCTAAATAAACCATGAACATATTTTTTAAAAATACTCTCAAGCCTTTAGCTCTCCTGGAGGCCTGAATAACATGAGAGCTTTTACTATTGTAGAACGGGAACTGCAGAACAAAGACCAGAGCTTCTCAGTGGCCTCAGGAAGCAGTGGCAATTCTGTAGCCACCCTCTAAATGGAGATCAAGGTGTCTGAACAGGGAGGAGGGAAAAGACCGTGTGCAGATGACAGCAGCAGGCGGGCACTGGGCTGGGGCCTAAGGGAAGGGGTTGGTGAGGAGGGGTGGGGGCAGTGCAGGCCGGAGGGCTGCAGTCTGAGCAGGGGCAGGAGGCTGAGCCTGGGGAGGCCAGCTGGGGAAGTACGGGCTCCCAGCCCGACGTGGTGGGGTTGAATGCTGCCTGTGCCAGAGCTTGAATCCTGCCTCCCTTCCTCCCCCAGGTGTGGGGTGAAGGGTCAAGATCTGACGTCAGACCTGTTCTTCCTCCAGGCAATCTATCTGGTGTGCAAGGCCCCCAGCCCTCCATACCTTCCTCCTGCCAGAGCCCTGGGCACCCCATAATGCTCCCTCTAGGGGGCTGCACCCTGAGGGCAGTCCCACACACAGCACAGGCCTGCGAGGAGGTGCTCACTGAGTGTTTATTGAACACAGAACATGGAAAGGACAGTCACTGGAGCTCTCTCTAATGTGGAAAGCAGCCCCTCTGGAAGGAAATATTCTTGGTCCACAGAAACTTGAGCTGGTTAAAAACCACGTGTAAGGCACAAGGCTGGGGACGTCTTCATGTCAGGGGACGTGGGCGAGCTCGTCGCGTGGTAGAACTCTTCTTCCTCTTCATTAGATTTCTGGCTCAGCACAGGGTTAGGCTGGAAAGCGGGGGCCCCTGGTCGATGTCCCCACAACTTCCTCCAGGGCGAGGTTTCCATCACACGGCCCGGGCTGTCCGTTCCTCCCCTTCTCCACCAACACTGCCGCCAACGTGGCTCACAGGAGAGGGATGGGGTAGGACGCGCAGGCGGCCAGACCACACATGTTCTTCCCACGCTCGATGAGAAAGTACCTGGGCAGAGAGGGGAGCTGAGGCCTGTGCTGCCTCCTCGCCACACAGCTTTCTGCTCACCCAGATCTGACTCCAGGGATTAGGTCCTCTGAATTTATTCAGAGGATAAAACAGTAGCACTGGGGCTATTTGATCACGAGGAAGTTACTGACCTGAATTTGTGAATAATTTACTCATTCATATTCTATTTTTTTTTTTTAAGAGACAGAGTCTCACCTTGTTGCCTTTGGTAGAGTGCTGTGGCGTCACAGCTCACAGCAACCTCCAGCTCTTGGGCTTACGCGATTCTCTTGCCTCAGCCTCCTGAGTAGCTGAGACTACAGGCGCCCACCACAACGCCTGGCTGTTTTTTGTTGCAGTTTGGCCGGGGCTGGGTTTGAACCTGCCACCTTCGGTATATGGGGCCTGTGCCCCTACTCACTGAGCCACAGGCGCTGCCCCATATTCTACTCTTACTCTACTTCTAAGGGCCCCCACCTTACTGGGCTAGGCCCTCACACAGCTATTTAGCCATTATTTTCACAATCCACTGTTATCCCCTGAGGTAACAATGAAAGCTCTCTTTTTTGGCTGACAACATGAACAAAGTCACAGTAACATACATACTCAAGCCTCCTGATTCCAGCCTTTTTGTCCTCAGAGATAGGCCATCATTGATCAGGGATAAATTTGTTGCCTTAATTTCTCAAAGATGGACTGTCCCTGACCCTGATGTAGTCCCAGCAGGGTCTGAGTTCTGAGCTGCTTTCCTAGCAGTGAAGGTTGCACATCCTTCTAGCCAACTAGACTCCTGTCCCCCACCCCAAATCATTGAGGCCTGGGGCACTGGGGTAAGCTGCTGAGTGGGTTCGTGGGGATGTGATCACATTCTCACACTCCCCTTTCCCTGGCCTGGGTTAGGGCTTTGCTGAACAGCTAGCTCCTCCTTGGAAGCCAAGACCCTAAGGAAGAGGCACTCCCCCAAGCCTCCAGACCTGAGCAGCACCCCCCTTCCAGCAATGGGACCAGGAAGTTGCTTACCCGTCCATTCCCCACTGGGAGCCCCAAGAGTTTTTCACGATCCAATAAGGTACCCCATTTTCTTCTCCATACCCAACAGCTAGCACTGCATGGTTCACTTTATCTGGAGTTTTATGACACGAAGTACTGGAAAGCAAAGTAAGAAAAGGCTGAAAGTCTGTAAAGGGCAAAAGTGCTGATTCCACACTCAGCAAGGGCTGTCCCAGTGCTTAAGGGCAATGTTTCCCACAGCCCGTTCTGGGGGCATGTAAGGCAGTGAGTTAGCCCATTTAGTGACAGTGTGAGACAATGACTCTCTTCAGGTCTTTTGGGTCTTCTGCTCCCACCAGAATCTACTGGATGCTGACCCATCCCCAACACCAGACATTTTCCAATCCCTCCTTCCCAGCAAGGGGAGAGTTGCCTTCCTGCTGCACCTTCTGTAGGCAGCAACGTCCAGCTAGAATCTAACGGTGGTGTTTGGTTGCCCGTGCATTTATTTTATTTTATTATTTTTTTTTTTGAGACAGAGCCTCAAGCTGTCACCCTGGATAGAGTGCTGTGGCATCACAGCTCACAGCAACCTCCAATTCCTGGGCTTAAGCGAGTCTCTTGCCTCCTCCTCACAAGTAGCTGGGACTACAGGCGCCCGCCACAACACCTGGCCATTTTTTGGTTGCAGCCGTCATTGTTGTTTGGCGGGCCTGTGGCTCAACGGGCTAAGGCGCCTGTCACATACACTGTGCATTTATTTTAACGATTACCTTATATTTATGGGAAAAATATAAGTTTTTCCATTTATGATAGTGAACTAACTTTCACTAGGAAATTTCAAGAAATGTAAGAGGACAAACTATAGTAGTTTGAATTTAGCTGAGGTGGAACTGAGTCACGGCCATGTGCCGGGGGCCTCATTCACAGCTCTGCCCTGTCCCTTGGAAGCTGTGTTTGGAAGGGAGCAGGTTGGGAAAGAGTGGCCTGAGAGTTGTGACAGTGGGGGCGGGGGACAGTGGGAGGCCTGAGAAGGGCTATCCAAGCCAGTGAGTTGCTGGATAGCCTGGAGTCAAGGAAGGGTGCAGGTGCAGCGGGCACCCATGAAAGCACATGTGGTGGTGGTTGGGGCTGTAGGGTGGACCGGGTGGGGAGGGGTCTGCTGGCAGATAAGCACGGAGAAAGAGGGAGGTCCAGATCATGACTGCCCTAGGAAGGTAAGATACTGGGCAAAGGAGCAACAGGGGCATATTTAACGGCTGGGATTGCAAGAGTGTCTGAGAAGGCCACATGGCTCCCAGAGAGGGTGCAGCAGTGCGTGGGGGAGGGGCTCAAGACAAATTCATAAGGAGCCAGCTGAAGGACAGGGCTGCTGGACAGTGGGACAGAGACATCAGGCAGGAGGGAGAGGAAGCCCAGGTGTGAGTGACAGTGACATCTGATGGAGGGAGGGAGGCTCTAGGTTTCCACTGTGCAGCAGGAGGGACAGGGACCTGGGAGAAGGAGGCCCTGTAGGATCTGAGGTTTCCAGAGACGGTCCAGGACATGGCTGGGATAACCTCGGGTCTATGCACGGGCCTGACGCTTCACACAGCCCGGGTTGCCCTTGGGCATTCTGAGCACACACTTGGCTGTGGGGCTACTGAGATACCAGGGTGGAGGACAGGACCCTGAAGAGCAGTGACATTTCAGTGTCCAGAAAACAGACCACAGAGGAGAGTTGTGAGCACGCAGAAGAGTCCAGCAGGGCGCCCAGCTGAGCAAGGTGGGCAGGGAGAGGAGGGGGGGTGACGGAGCCAGGTTATAGGTACCGAGCTGGTTTTTCCGTAAAACCCTGGGGGGCCCCTCCAGCACAAGACCTGTTGGAGAGTAGCAGCTCCCTCCTCCCTGTGTACATCTCCAAACTTCTGAGTGGGGGGTCTCCTTGCCTGGGGGGCGGCTTTTCTGTTGAGGACAGAACCTCCACTTTTCAGCCCCAGCCCTGACACATCTCCCTGTGCCTCTCTCCCCTCTTCTGTGAGGCGAGGTGTTGCATGGGGAGTAACTGAGGACTGCATAAGATGCCCGCGCATGGCAGGTGTCACGCGCGGTCCGACCTGGGCTGCGCTGAGGCCCCACTGACGCTCCTTCCCGACTCACCTGGAGTAGACGCCCCTTTTGTACATCATGAAGTCATCAGTCACCTCGAAGGCAAAGCTCACGGGGTTGTACAGGGCCACGGCCTCCACTATCGCCTCCTCGTCATACTGTGGACAGAGACTGAAGGGTAGACACACACGGCCTCTGTCACCTCCCACCCCAGGGAGGGGCTAGAGGGCCAGAGGAACACAGATGACCAGGAGGTGGCAAGGGACCAAAACCCAGCTACCAGGGGGAACCCGGGCGTTGAGATGGAGCCCACACCCTTGTGCCTGCATGGAAGGTCCTCGGGGCGTGTATTCGGCAAGCAGGTCATTCCTCTCATACAAACTGGCTCCCCTTGTGGCCTGGTCTCCTCTCTCCTCACTGGCTGGTGTGTCCGGTCACCTCTTGTCCCCTCACTTGCCCTGCTCCTGGGAACCCCACACCCTCTGCCACAGGGACCATGGGCTGTGTGTGGATGCCCCCACTCCTCCCAGGACACCCTGCACCCACAAGGTCCATCTAGAGCTTTGCAAACAGAGCACAGAGGCTGCAAGTCTGTGGACAGAGACTCCCAGACAGAGGTGGGAACAAGGACCCAGGACAGGGGCCCTGTGCATTCCGAGCAGGAGCTGTCCCTTTCAGGGGGTTAGGGAGGCAGGGGTACTCAAGGCAGTTTTGGAATGCAGCCGTGGAGCCCAGGTGAGGGCAGTGGCCAGAAGCACCCAGGGAGCCCTAGAAAATCCCCAAGCATGGCTGTACCCAGACCCACCAGCCAGCACCTGGGGACTGCTGGGTCAGAGTCACTGATGAAGAGACCTCTAAGAGCAGAAATGACGTGGAGGCTATGTGCGCTGTGGCCAGGCCCCATCGAAGGGGACCCCTAGCCTCCCCAGAGGGGTGGGCAGAGACCCAGCTTCAGAAAGCAATGGCTGTTTGGCAAGCAGGTGCCTTCCTTGCCAGTCCTCAGGAAAGACCTTAAGAGTCTGACAGGCCAGGACAGACCTGCGACAGGGAAGGCACAGCATCTTGCCCGCCATAAGATGAGTACTCCCCTGGGGTGGCAGCATCTCAAGGACAAAGTGTCCCCTGCCAGGAGGGCTGAACGTCAGTTCTGGCTGCTGTTCAGGGCCCTGCAGGTGTCCTCAACAAGGCTCTCCTGGGGACCAGGTGAAAGGGGTATCTGTGAGCGCCTGACTGGCTGCTCAGGGGGAAACAAAGGCCAGGGCAGCCAGGCTGGGTGGCATCTGAGAAAGCAGCTGTTGACCAGAGATGGTGACAACCCTCTGAGAGGGTGGGCTGTGTGCTGTGGAGCTTTTGAAACATGGTCTCCACTCAAATGCAGCCTCCACCATGCAGCTCTGTGGCCCTGGGCACATTACTTAACCACTCTGAGCCTCTGTTCCCTCATCTATAATGGCAACAATGACACTGGTTTCCTATGTTTATTTTGAGTCTAAGGGAGGTAATGAGTGGTAGGTGGTCAGTATAGAACCTGTAAGTACCCCATGAACTTGAACTGCTACTATTGCTGAGAAGTTGGCATGTGCTTCAACTGAATGGCAGCTACTGCCACTACTCAGACATCGAATTTGTGACTTGCACATTTATCTGTGGGCACACACACACCTGCACGCCCTGGGGGATGCTCTCCCGCTCTCCACACACGCCCTTCCATACTGCACACACGCACACTTAGGAGTCCCGAGTGCTATTCACTCACGACTGCACTTCCCACCTGCCTAGAGTGACTTGTGCAGCTGGTTCTAGCTTTAGAGCCAGCACGTAATTTTCTTCTCTCTTTCCCCAGCCCGAATCTTGGAGTGAGGCCAATGGCGCAGCACACACCACCTGCCTCAGCCATGGAGTTCATGCAGGAGAGTATAGACCCTTTGAGGCTGCCAGCCATTTGGATCTGGGCTTGGTTGTTACTGAAGCAGGGCCTGGCTTATCCCGACTGACACTGACACATATTCCCCTCTCCTCCCCAGTCTCTCTCTCTCTCTCTGACACACACACACACACTGTGTCACGTGTGTGCTTACACCCTCTTCTGAAGGATGAGGATATGGCTTATGTTTTACAGATAAGAAAACAGAACCACATGATGATGTGTGCAGACCTGGGAGCCCAGCCCCAGGGCACCTGCCTGCCAGTCCTTAGTCTCCCTCCCATCTTCCACATGGTGACAGATATTCAAGGAAAATCTGAACTGTTCAAAGGGATATGCTGCCAGAAGAGGGCACCCTGCTGGGCCCAGTGGCCGTCTGACAGCTGTAGACACTGGCATCTTTATCAGAACATACTCTCCATCCGCGAGAAGGATCTGGTACTTACAATTGTGATATTGGCTACATCCTTGACAAACGCAATGGCCTTTTCAGGCTGGAACTTACAGGAACCATCCTGTTCAGGGTGCAAAGGTCAGGGAGCACAGTTTAGGGACAGTTAGCCCTCAGCCTCCCTGCCCAGCCTGGTAACTTTCACCAAGCAAAATCCACATGTGCCAGGGCCTGAGTGATGGGTCACTTCAGAGAGAACTGGAGGCGTGCCTGTCCCCAAGGAGCTCAGGATGGTAGGACACAGTCCTGTGCTGACTTTGGCAGAAGTGGGCATGCAGGTATCACAGCAACTGTGTCAGAGCCTGTGTGGCAGTCTAAGAGACCCCCCAAGAGGGAGGCACAGAGGTAAGGTCATAAGGTCATGGGAGGGAAGCACAAGCCCTTCTGAGGCAGTAGAGGAGCTGGGATGATAGGGACAGGAGGGAGGGAGAGGCAGGGCCTGGGCCCAAGGTTCAGCAGGGACAGCAGAGGAGAGAAGGAGGGAAGGAATGATTTGGGACAGAGTCCAGGTATTATCCTGAAGGCCTATGCAGCCTCTGTGGGACTCTGAACCAGTCAGGTGGTGGCCAGGATGAGGCCGAGAGGCCCGGGAGGCCACCGCCTGTGCTGAAGGGAGGCCAAGGTCTGAGCAGGGTGTGGACATGGATGAACCCAAGTGCCCATGTAAGAAGGTTGGCAGTGGTCTGGAGGGAGGGGCTGGGGTGGCCCCTGCCAGGACCACTGGTGCTGTTCATGGCAGAGATGGTGGAGAGGGATCATGTGGGAGGAACTGGGGCGGGCTGGGTTGAGAAGGTAGCAGGGAGGCTCTGGCAGGTTCAGCAGGCCTCCAGCAACATGGGCTACCCCATAGGCGGACAGGGAAGTGGCCAGAGGATGGCACTCAGGGCATGTGCCACTGGAAAGAAGGAGCCAGGAAGGGACAGGGCAGGGGCACCTCAGTTCTGGAAGGAGAGGTGGGTGGGTGTTGCAGCAGGCTAGGGGGAGGCGCTAAGAGGCCCTGGCTTGCTGAGAGCAGGGGCCAGGCAGGCAGAAGAGGGGATGGAGAAGCTGAAGAGTGCATGGTATTATAAGATTGCCAGGCGGGTAGCTGGAGGGTGGTGGGGGAGACGGGGCCTCCAAGGCTGCCCAGAGTTACCTTGGCCCGGTAGGGGTAGGTGTCCTCGCCCATGATACCCTTGTTGTACAGGATGTACTCGAAGGCCTGGCTGGGGAGGCCCCTGCAAGAAGCACACACAGGTGAGCTCACTTGGGACTGTCCTGACCTGCTGATGTCTTGGTTGGGCATGTCCTGGTCACAGAGGGGGGCTCTCACTAGGTCTCTGAGAGGCTGGCGACATGGCCATGGTTTGCCTGGCCTCAAGATATAACTAAATAAAGGTAGGTGAGGCCACTGGGCCAGCCAAATGTGCTTCAGTGAGACAGAGGCTTCTCAAAGCCAGGCCTCCTGTCAGGAGGAGCAGGCAGGCCCACGGGATGGCTGATGGTATCTGGCCATATTGCCACTGCCCTGGGCACCTGCCCAGGCATGTAACAGCCTGGCTCTCCCAACAACCTTTCTTAGCAGATGCTGCTATTTCCTGAGGCAGAGGCCAAAAAACTTGCCCAGGGCTGTGTAGATGAGCTGGGAAGTGGCTTTAAAGGTGGATCTATTTCTATATCACGCTGCCTCCCATCCCTGCTTCTTTCTTTCTCCACAGCTTGGCAGGACCTAGCATGTTCCTGTCTAGCCAGCTAGAGGCCAGGCCCCTGAGAGCCACGGGGCAGGGACTCCCAGGGCCCACACGTGTGGTGGGTGCCCTGTGCTCTCAGCTGCATGCATGAAAGGAAGTTCTGTCCTGGGCCACAGCAAACAGGCAGAGACACGATTGGCCCCGGGATGCCCCGGTATCAGACTTATGCTATGGATGGTGTTTCTTGACCCAACACTGTTTCTAAGCTGCTGAGGGGAAAGAAACCAATTGAGGGGAGACTGAGTAGGCTGGCAGGTCCAGGAGCAGGCTGACTTCACACTGGGACCTGCATGGGCCTGGGGGGCAAGACAGGGAAGGAACACACCGCAGGCAGATGGGGGGCTCAAGCCTGGGATGCTGCCGGCCCGGCGCTGTGCACATCACATGCCAGGAAAGCCCAGTAATCCCACAGGGCTGTGGACAAAGGGGTGAGGGCCAGACTCACGGCGGAAACAGGAGCAAATTCCTAGCAGCCCACCCTGAGAGGGGCCAGAAAGGCAGCTGGCTCTAGCATGTGGAGGGGGATGCCCCTGGCAGGGCCTGCCCAGTGGGACGGCTGGGACTTCAGACACCTTGTGTGCAGGCCAGGTGGTACCTGAGCGCATCTTGTGGGGTGATATGTAACGATGTGTTTCTCACTCTGTTCACTCTTTCGGCTGCTCACCCAGAGGCCTTGGTGGAGGGGCAAAGAAGGCCATGGGTCCAGTGGGAAGGAGACTGACTTTGGAACCAGACAAGCCTGGCCTCAGTTTCCAGCTCTGCTGTGTCCTGGCTGACAGACTCAGCTGTGCAAGGTGACACCCCCCTCCCCCAGCCCGCTCTGTAGATGGAGATCATTTTGCTACCACCCACGGCAGTGGTGGGGCTGTCTGTGGTGGATACTGACGGATGACCAATGTCCATGAAAGAGGGTTTCAGGCCCTTCCTGGTCAAAGACATACCCTTGGCAGCCATGGTTGTTGAAATCCTGGGCGCAGTCCACCAGCTGCTGTTCTGCCTAAAGGAGGGACACAAACCCAGTGAGCCAGACGCCAAGAGGCCCTTGGAGGCACTGGCACCAGGCGCTGCATCCCCCTGGCTGAGCCACAGCTGTGGCCCCATCAGTGCTGAGTCAAGGTGACCAGATTCCAACCTCTTCAGGGCAGGGACTGTCTTTGTGTCTCCTGAAGTGGGAGGAGGGGCTGAGTGGACAGGGCCAGCCAGCAGGCAGGTGGGAGGGTGTGAGTAGGCGCTGCTGGCTCTAAGGCCTGCCTTGCAGGTGTGCACATACGATGAGGGTAGAAGGGCCACACAGTAGTGTAACATAGTGGGAAACAGGTCTAGCCAGAGACCCTGACCCCCTTCCCTAACCCACACAGAGGTGGGGCTGGAACAGCTCCTTCCTGGGAGTCAGGGAGGGGATGGACGCACAGGTCCTGGCTCTTCCTTCCATGAGGACAACCAAGGCAGCTCTGCCCTTCCAGTCCTCCTCAGCTGAAGGGCCCAGGCAGCTAAGCCGAGGAGCCCCACAGTCACCTAGGAATGAGCCCGTGGGCTGTTTCCTCAATAAACCTCAATCATTTCTGGGAAAAGCAACCAGTGAGCTTCTCATGCAAATGTCCATAAGGCAGGGACACAGACTGCCCAAGGCAGGGACACAGGCTGCCCAGTGAAGCGCCCTAAAGCCTCAGGCCCCACCCGGGTGTGGGCTGTGCTCTGCAGGAGGTGGATTCTTACCAAAGACAGCATCTTCCCACCTGCGATGGCCACCGCGGACTCCAGGGCCCCCGTGGTGGAGAAAGTCCAGCAACTACCGCAGCTGCCCTAGAGAGGCCACGGAGGACAGGGAAGTGGGTAATGGGCACACCTCGAGCAGCCCTTTGCTGTGCACTTTCCCCACGGACCCTTGAGGACCCTGAGTCCCGGAATGCCCTTACAGTTTGCAGAGGCCAGTTCCAGGTCTGTCCGCTCTGAGTCCCGTGCACCCGAGAGGCTGCGTCCTGCTCCCCTCCAGGCGGCTGTGCCCCCTTTAGCCCCCTGCCGGTTAGCTGTGCCCCCACTATCCCACCAGGCCTGGCGCCCTCCCACCCCCTTAGGGTTGCGGGGCTCTCCTCCTCTCGAATCTTTTCCTGGCTACTCTTCTCCCTGTTATTTCACAGCAGAAAGATTCCCCAGAGTTCTATTTCTAGAGCACTTTCCCTCACCATTCCACCACCAATCTCATTCTGCTGCCACATCTGCCCTCACCTCCATGCAGGCTCAGGCGTCATGCTGACCGCCAGAGGTCCCTCCCTCAGACTCGGGGGTCCTGCCCGTCTGCTCCCTCACTTCTGCCATGATCACTGCTGCTGCCTGGCCCCCACGTCCAGGCACTTCCAGGATAGCAGTGGGGCTTGGTGTGGGGTGGAGGCTGCCTGCCTGCCTGGTTCAAATCCTAGCTCCGCCACACACTAGCTGGCAACTTGGGCACGTTACCCCCCCTCTCGAAGCCTCAGTTTCATCACGTGTAAAATGGGAACAAGGGGACTCTGCCTGCCCAGCAATCACCCCACAGGCGCCATGCCAGCTGCTGTTACAATTCCTCTCAGGGTCATCTTTGTGTCCTTTCCTCGCTGGCTCATTACTCTCAAATGTCCCTTAACTCCTCCCTTCCTGCCATCCCCACCACTGCTGGCTTTAGTCTCATTGCTTATCTGCTCAAAAGAGCCTTCGCGTTGCCCCATCTCCCAGCAGAGCAGGAAGACCCAGCCAGAGGGCCCCCGAGACAGTCAGGAGGCAGGAGTGGCCACGTGGGAGACCTTGGTCCCCACCACAGGAGGCCAAGCAGAGCCAAGCCTCGGGCACTGGACTTGGAATAGAGACTTGGCTTTGAGTCCCCTCTGCCACCTGCTTACTTGGCAAGTCACATTCCCTCTCAGATTCCCCCTCTGTAAGGTGAGAAACCTTTAAAGGCCTGCTCTGTGTCCTCACCTAGAGGCCACAGTGAGACGCCATGCATCCCTCACCCCTGCCCCCATAGCCCAGGTTGCAGCTCCCATCCAATGGCCAAGATCGGGCAATAGGATGGCTTGGAAAATTCTTGATGGCCCTCCCTTCCTACCGGTCCAAATGGCGAGCAGCTTTAGGTTTCCACACTGAACACTAGTTGCTTTGGATTGTTGTGTGGTTCTCAGAGGGTCTCCAAGCTGTCCTGGGGCAAAGGCCGGCCTCTTCCACCCCACTCCTGCTGCCAGGGAAGATTTGCTTTGACAGCTGGATGCTAATTAAACATCCAGGTCTCCTGGCCAGCTCCAGAAGGATTTGAAGCTGTGTATCACTTTAGAAAGTGAAGCAATGTTTCTCATAGTTTCAGTGGAAAGGTAAGATTGTCCTGGAAGGAAACCTTAACCTTACAGTGCCTGGAATGGAGAGGTCGGGATCTTTCTGGAGAAAGCCATTGCACTGTCCCTGCTAGGGGAGGGGCTGCAGGAGGCAAAGGCAACTCCAGCAAGGGGTGAGGTGGGGTCCACCTCTCCAGACCAGAGTGTGTGCTAAGACCCTGTGCTCCGCAGAGCGCAAGTGACCATCCTCAGTTTCCAGTGTGGTGGGGATGGCAGTGCCCTGCCCCTCTGAGAAGGCGGCCTCTGCGAGGTCACTCACTGACCAAAGGGAGGCAGCCAGCAGGGGAGGGACTGGACACTGGTGGCTTGAAGAGAGGAATGAGGACAAGAAGAGATGTGCGGGCGGCAAGAATGGAGACCTTGTGTCTGGGCACAGGGAACATGTCAGCGACCGCAGGAGAGGCCTGGAACCAGTGGGGAAACCTGGGTCTGTTGGGTCGGTGGGGGGAGGGAACAAACTTGAGCCCGATGAAGTTTTTCTTTCTTTTTTTTTGGTAGAGACAGAGTCTCACTTTATCGCCCTGGGTAGAGTGCTGTAGTGTCACACAGCTCACAGCAACTTTCAATTCCTGGGCTTAGGTGATTCTCTTGCCTCAGCCTCCCAGGAAGCTGGGACTACAGGCGCCCCCCACAACGCCCCGCTATTTTTCTGTTTTACAGTTCGGCCGAGGCTGGGTTTGAACCCGCCACCTTTGGTATATGGGGCCAGCGCCCTACTCGATGAACCACAGGAGCCGCCCCTGATGAAGTTGTTCATCCTCCAGAGCAGGCCATAGATGGAATGACCACCCTGGCCTTTCAGAGGAAGACAGCTGGAAAGATGATGAGGGGAGAAGAGAGGTGGGGATATGCTTGCAGTGGTTCTGTTCCTTTTCTGAGTTGTTTTTTCCTAGCATATTGTCTGGGAATACAGCTATTTTGGGGAGACAAGCTGGGGACTACCCATGCATACCTGATTTTTCACTGGTGACACAAAGTTTCCTTTTTTCCGCCAGTCCACAAAAGTTGGGTAGGGACCAGTACCCCGAAGGTAGTTACTTTTGGTGGCTGAGCAATTCTGGAACAACCAAATACGTTATTTTCAGGGGGAAAAAATCCCCTAAAGCTTTTCTAACCAAAAAAGTGTAAAAATGCAATCACCAAGAGAGAAGGAGAAAGATTGTAGATGTCAGAACCCACCCCTCTCCTGTCTATTGGTCCCAGTGCTAAATGACACGCCCTTTTGAGAGCCCAGGTGGTGGCAGGGGCAGTTAGGCTACAGTTGCCAAACTTAGCAAATAAAAATAAAAATATAATTCACCCAATTAAATTTGAATTTCAAGTAAATAATAACTTTATAGTATATCTCATGCAATATTTAGGATATACTTATGCTAAAAAATGATTTGTTGTTTACCTGAAATTCCACTGTAACTGAGCATCTATATTTTAAATCTGGCAATCCTAAGGGTCAACACTGTTAAGGCAATGGGCCTGGACTGAGGGATTGTGAAGGGCTAAACTTGGGGCTCCCCCAAGGAATCTGGGGGCACCCCTTGCTGCAGCTGGGGATGGAACTGAACACGCGTCAAAGCGGAGCAGCCTATAAGTTTGTTCCAAAGGTTTCAGTCAAACAGATTTGGATTTGACTGCAATGAATTATACCTACCTGAGGCTCTGACCAAAGATATTTGTGTTTTATTTCAGCAAAGTTCATGTCTGAAAACTGGTTCAGTGCCACTGAAAAAAGAGAAGGAAAAAAACAAAATAGAGGAGCTTAGTGAACCACTAATTAAAAAGAAAAAAAATGAGACCTCTGTTTCATCTATGTTCTAATTAGAGCCACTGCAACTTGGCTCTTTTAAATGTTTATATTGACTATAATTCAGCACACTAAGGCCAGCCCTCACTGGGCTTCAGCAAGGCCTGGGGGCTTTCCAACAGTACTGATGTCTGGGTGGTGCTCCAGATGTGTGGTGCAGCTGGTTCAGATAAGGCCTGCACACTCACTGTTTTTATTTTTTTGTTTTTAGAGACTGAGTCTCTCTCCATCGCCCTCAGTAGAGTGTTGTGGCATCACACAGCTCACAGCAACCTCCAACTCCTAGGCTTAGGTGATTCTCTGCCTTCAGCCTTCCGAGTAGCTGGGACTACAGGCACCCGCCACAATGACCTGCTATTTTATTGTTGCAGTTTGGCCAGGGCTTGGGTTCAAACCCACCACCCTCGGTATATGGGGCCAGCACCCTACCCACTGAGCCACAGGCGCCGCCCAACACACTCACTGTTTTATTAGACACACCACTGGTGGGTGATGTCCAGGTAGGGAGCCACTGCCCCTGTGCCCAGGGCCCTCCCACCTCCTGCCCATTTCAGTCTTCACAGTGACCCGAGGGGTGGCGTTATCATCTCCTCCCTACAGCTTAGATCAATTCCCCGAGGTCAAACACTTGTACTGGGCAGAAATGGAGTTCAAACCCAGGTCCCCTTTAGTTCGTGCTTGCCGCCTTTATTCCCAATTCATCTGAACTGCCAACATTTCTGAGTCTTCAATCTATTTGGGAGGGACTGCTCTCGGGAACTGTAGCCAGAATGAAGACCATGTGGCTGCTGGAAAGTCAGCCAAGAGCCTAAATGGCCTTGGTGAAGACACCTGAGACACTGCTGGTGTTGGGTCAAGTTTATGGCAAAAATCACCACTTTTGAAAAGCATACACACTGGTGTTCTAGTGTAGTTTCTAGCATAACTAATCTGGAGTGAAGGCAGGTGTCCCAGAGGCTGCTCCTGAGTGCAGAGCAAGTCTAAAGAGGCACCGCCCTGCAGCACCTGGGCCTGACCCTTCTGATGACAGGAATGGGGCAGTGGCTTCTGCAGAGTCCCTTGTAAACATCACAACCACCCAGAGGGGTCTCACAGTCTACATCACATTGAGAATAACAGCAGAGCCCAGTCTGTGGTCAAGAGTGTACAGCTCCAAGGCCTGGGCTTCTGCTCCCGACACCCACAGGGCCCCGGGGGTCTCTTCTATCTGCATGTAACTGACTGAGTTCCTTTTAGATCTGAGATGCTTTCTCCTTCCAAGGGCCCTGGAGGAAAGATGTCCACGTACTTTTGAATGTGTGGTTCTTGCTGTTGTGGGCATTGATCTTCCTCCAATTGCTGACAAATGTCTGCAGCCTGTGGTGGTACTCCCCAGAGCTGTACGTCTTTTTGTGCTAAAACAAAACACAACAGCAGTAAGTCACAGAAACAGGATGCAGCTCCTTGGAGGAGGACTATTGTGAACTTTTTTTTCTTTCTTTTAGAAAAAAAAACTTTGTCGCCCCCGGTAGAGTGCCGTGGCATCACAGCTCACAGCAACCTCCAGCTCTTGGGCTTAGGCGATTCTCTTGCCTCAGCCTCCCGAGTAGCTGAGACTATAGGCACCTGCCACAACACCCAGCTATTTTTTTGTTGTAGTTTGGCCGGGGCCAGGTTTGAACCTACCACCCTTGGTATATGGGGCTGGAGCCCTACTCACTGAGTCACAGGTGCCGCCCCCTCTTTTCTTTTTGTTTCTTTTGAGGCCAGGTCTTGCTGGAGTGCTGTGTTGCCAGCCTAGCTGCAACTTCCAACTCTTGGGCTCAAGTTATCCTCCTGCCTCAGCCTCCTGAATAGCTGGGACCACAGGAGCACACCACCATGCCTGGCTAATTTTTCTGTGTTTAATAGAGACAGGGTCTTGCTCTTTCTCAGGCTGGTCTCCAACTCCTGAGCTCAAGGGATCTTCCTATCTTTACCTCCCAAAGTGTTAGGATTATAGGTATGAGCCACCATGCCCAGACTTTAGCGTTTTCTAAGAAGAAGGATGGAGATTTTCTTTCTGCCATGATTCTCAGGCCAAATCTGTGCTAGTGAGTGGTGTACTGTCCTTAATCTCCACTGTGAAAGTCAGAAATCAGGAAGTTACGAAACAACTGCTCCAGGGAACTGTGGCCAGAATGAAGACCACGTGGCTGCTGGAAAGTCAGCCAAGAGCCTAAACGGCCTTGGTGAAGACACCTGAGACAGTGCTGCTGTCGGGTCAAGTTTATAGCAAAAATCACCACTTTTGAAAAGCATACACACTGGGATTCTCCAATTGATTGTGCAGTCAGTACACAATGCACCTTTTAAAAAAATGAGTCTAATTTTTAAACTGGTATATATTTTCAGGGTACTCGTGATATTTTGATACACTCAATATGCTTAATAACTGAATCCGGGTAATTGGAATAGTCATCACCTTAAACATTTATCTTTTTTTTATGCTGGAACATTCAAATTATTCTGTACTAGCTGTTTTGAAATACACGATAGATTATTGTTTATTATAGCTGTCTAGTAATTTGTCAAACAGTAGATCCTATTTCTTCTATTTAACTGTGCTTTTGTACCATTTAATCAAATTCTCTTCTTCCCCTCTCCCACCTACTCTTCCTGGGCTCTGGTAACCACCAATCTACTCTCCATCTTTATGAGATGCAAATAATATATGAGATCACTTAACATAATGACCTGTAATTTCAACCAAGTCACTGCAAATGATAGGATTTCATTCTTTTTTATGGCTGAACAGTATGCCATTGTGTATATACAGTACATTTTCTTTATGCATTCATTCACTGGGTGGGCACAACAGGTTGATTCCATATTTTGGATAAGGTGACTAGTGCTGTAACATGGGAATGCAGATAGCTCTTTGACACACTGACCTCCTTTTGTTTGGCAATACACCCAGTAGTGGGATTGTTGGATCGTAAGTTGATCTATTTTTATTTTCTTTGAGGAATCCCCCTACTACTTTCCATAGTGACCATACTAATTTATATTCCTCAAAATGAGCTTGGTATACAAAACATGGAAATGAATCCCAAGGCTTGAAAGGCTGCTGGCTGGCTGGGTGCGGTGGCTCATATCTATAATCCTAGCACTTTGGGAGGCTGAGGTGGGTGGATTACTTAAGCTCACCGGTTCAAGACCAGCCTGAGCCAGAGCGAGACCTTGTCTCTAAAAATAGCTGGGCGTTTTGGCGGGCGCCTGTAGTCCTAGCTACTTGCGAGGCTGAGGCAAGAGAATCATTTGAGCCCAAGAAGTGGAGGTTGCTGTGAGCTATGATGCCATAGCACTCTACCAAGGGTGACAAAGTGTGACTCTGTCTCAAAAGAAAGGCTGCCAGCCAAGTGTGTCACTGGGAGCCATGGTTGGGAAGGAATTTATTTAACTGCATCTTTCCTAATGCTTGGCTAATTTGAAGTCTGGAAAGACCCAGGGGGCAAGATTGGAAAATCCCTCCTTTACTATCTCAAATCTGGTATAGTTTGGTTTCGTAACAGAAAACTTGGCAATGTAAAAAACTCAGAAAGAAGAAGTTGGGAACTGACCTGTATCATCCATGACTTAAAGTGAAACTTCTCTGTGAAAAAGAAAAAATAAAATTAGGCCTTGATGTCTCATGGTAATGTTGAATCTACAGCAAAATAGGGCACTTTAGAACTGGCTTGCATTTCAGAAAACTAGGCTAAATTTAAAACACCAAAAATGATATTATGCAGAATATAAAAAGGAACTAAAACTTTCTGCTTTTGCAACCTAAATTAATTTTGAAAAACTATATACTGGGCGGCTCAAAGGCCTGTGGCTCAAAGGAGTAGGGCGCTGGCCCCATATGCCGGAGATGGCGGGTTCAAGCCCAGCCCCGGCCAAAAACTGAAAAAAAGAAAAGAAAAGAAAAACTATATACTATTAATGTATGGTGTTAAAAGTCAGTATAGTGAGTCCCCCCACTGAAGGCACAGCGGGAACTTCTGGGGTGCTGGTAAGGTTTAGTTTCTTCATCTGGGGGCTAATTACACAAACATGTTTAAATTGTGAAAAGTCATTGAAATTCATTGCTAATGATTTCTATATATTTCAATATGAAGTTAATTAAAAAACCCATATACCCTATGAGTCAGAGTCTCACTCTGTTGCCCTGGATAGAGAGTGCCGTGGTATCATCATAGCTCACAGCATCCTCAAACTCTTTTTTTTTTGAGACAGAGCCTCAAGCTGTCACCCTGGATAGAGTGCCCTGGCATCACAGTTCACAGCAACCTCCAATTCCTGGGCTCAAGCGAGTCTCCTGCCTCCGCCTCCCAAGTAGCTGGGACTACAGGCGCCCACCACAACGCCTGGCCATTTTTTGGTTGCAGCCGCCGTTGTTTGGCGGGCCTGGGCTGGATTCGAACCCGCCAGCTCAGGTGTATGTGGCTGGTGCCTTCGCCCGTTGAGCCACAGGCGCCGAGCCAGCATCCTCAAACTCTTGGGCTTGAGCAATACTTGCCTCAGCCTCTCAAGTAGCTGGGACTGTAGGTATGGACCACAATGCCCAGCTAGTATTTCTATTTTTAGTAGAGACAGGGTCTTGCTCTTGCTTAGGCTGGTCTCAAACTCCTGAACTCAAGCAATCCACCCTCATTAGCCTCTCAGAGTGCAAGGATTACAGGCAAGAGTCAACCACCTCAGCCAGTCAAGGCACAGCAACTTTTTCTTAAAGGAGGAAGACAGTAAATATCTTAGGCTTTGCAGTCTACACAGTCACAACCACTCAACTCTGCTCTTATAGCTCAGAAGCAGCCATAGAAAATGCAAAAATACTGGGTAGGACTGTGTTCCCATAAAACTTCATGAAATAAAATATCACATATACTCTATAAATAGATAAAAGTAGGCCAGTCAGGGTAACCCATGCCAGGGTAACCCATGCCTGTAATCCCAGCTACTTGCGAGGCTGGGAGGCCAAAGCAGGAGAATTGCTTGAGTACAGGAGTTTAAGACAGGCCTGAGGCTCGGCGCCTGTGGATCAACAGGCTAAGGCGCCAGCCACGTACACCTGAGCTGGCGGGTCGAATCCAGCCTGGACCTGCCAAACAACAATGACGGCTGCAACCAAAAAATGGCCGGGCGTTGTGGTGAGCACCTGTAGTCCCAGCTACTTGGGAGGCGGAGGCAGGAGACTCGCTTGAGCCCAGGAATTGGAGGTTGCTGTGAGCTGTGATGCCACAGCACTCTATCCAGGGTGACAGTTTGAGGCTCTGTCTCAAAAAAAAACAATAAGACAGGCCTGAGCAAGAGCGAGACCTCATCTCTACTAGAAAAACTAGCCAGGTGTTGTGGTGAGTGCCTATAGTCCCAGCTACTCAGGAGGCTGAAGCAGGAGGATCAAATGAGCCCAGGAGTTTGAGGTTGCTGTGAACTAGGCTGATGCCATGGCACTCTAGCCTGGGCAAGACAATGAGACTCTGGCTCAAATGAATAAATAAACACATAAAAAGTAAAAATAGTATATAAAAAAATGAATCAAAAAAACCCCAAAACTTTGCAAAAGTAGTCTGGTCAATTGTTTTTGGATTCCTGCTCTATCTTTTCTTGTATGTTCTTATCTAAAACTTTTATTTTAAATTTGAACAGATGCAAAGGATGTATTCCAACTTATTATAAATACTGACATTTAAAAATAAGACTGAAATAGCATTTTATTTTTTATTTATTTATTTATTTTTGAGACAGAGCCTCAAGCTGTCACCCTTGGTAGAGTGCAGTGGCATCACAGCTCACAGCAACCTCCAATTCCTGGGCTCAAGCGATTATCTTGCCTCCGCCTCCCAAGTAGCTGGGACTAAAGGCGCCAGCCACAACGCCCGGCCATTTTTTGATTGCAGCCGTCATTGTTGTTTGGCGACCCGGGCTGGATTCAAACCCGCCAGCTCAGTTGTACGTGGCTGGCACCTTAGCCCGTTGAGCCACAGGCGCTGCGCCTGAAATAGCATTTTATTTTATTTTATTTTTTTGAGACAGAGCCTCAAGCTGTCACCCTCGGTAGAGTGCAGTGGCATCACAGCTCACAGCAACCTCCAATTCCTGGGCTCAAGCGAGTCTCCTGCCTCCGCCTCCCAAGTAGCTGAGACTACAGGCGCCCGCCACAACGCCCGGCCATTTTTTGATTGCAGCCGTCATTGTTGTTTGGCGACCCGGGCTGGATTCAAACCCGCCAGTTCAGGTGTACGTGGCTGGCGCCTTAGCCCGTTGAGCCACAGGCGCCGAGCCTGAAATAGCATTTTAAAGCTAGCTAACGGAATCTAAATATCATAATAATGTGACCCCTTCCATTAACAGCAAGACAAACTCTTCTAATGAGAGTCGGATATTTTACACAGTATTTTTCTCTTTGAAAATCTATCTGCCTCGGCTCAGCGCCTGTGGCTCAATGGGCTAAGGCGCCAGCCATGTACACCTGAGCTGGTGGGTTCGAATCCAGCCTGGGCCCGCCAAACAACAATGATGGCTGCAACCAAAAAAAAAAAAATGGCCAGGCGTTGTGCCAGGCGCCTGTAGTCCCAGCTACTTGGGAGGCGGAGGCAAGAGACTCTCTTGAGCTCAGGAATTGGAGGTTGCTGTGAGCTGTGATGCCATAGCACTCTATCCAGGGTGATAGCTTGAGGCTCTGTCTCAAAAAAAAAAAAAAAAGAAAATCTATCTGCCTCACCTCACATGATCACCTTAACATTCTTTTCTGCAACAACAAAAGCATAAGTTTTAATCGTTTTTACTTCCTGTGACTGAAGCATATCTGAATATTATAAAAAGTTATTCTGGGCTAAGAAAATGCCATGAAGGCTATGTTAATCAGTTTGATGAAAATAGTTCAGATTGTATATGAAACCAGCACATTGTACCCCTTGATTGCACTAATGTACATAGCTATGATTTAATAATAAAAACAATTAAAAAAAAAAGGTATTCTGGGGCAGCACCTGTGGCTCAGTGAGTAGGGCACTGGCACCATATACCAAGCGTGGCGAGTTCGAACCTGGCCCTAGCCAAACTGCAACAAAAAATAGCAGGGCGTTGTGGTGGGTCAACGCCCTGCTATTGAGAGAATCACCTCAGCCCAAGAGTTGGAGGTTCCTGTGAGCTGTGATGCCATAGCACTCTAAGGGCGACAAAGTAAGACTCTGTCTCTAAAAAAAATAAATAAATAAAAAATAAAAAGTTATTCTGGTGGTGCCTGTGGCTCAAAGGAGCAGGGCGCTGGCCCCATATGCCAGAGGTGGTGGGTTCAAACCCAGCCCCGGCCAAAATCCGCAAAAAAAAAAAAAAAAAAAAAAAAGTTATTCTGGATTGAGTAATCATAATTATTGTTAGTGCCCCAACTGATTAAAACATTTTGAATATACATTATGAAACATAATCGTTAAACATAAAATCGTACTGCAAATGCATCTCTTGGTGTGATTAATAGGACTCTACTAAATGGAGGTATATGGTCTCCATAGTGACTACTTGACTCTGCCACTGCAGTGTGAAAGCGCCACAGACAGCATGTAAAGGGTTGGGCATGATTTTATACCCCCTCCCACGGATTTATACTATATTCACGACTGAATACTACCTATTGTTTAATTGAGACAGGGTTCCGCATTAGTTCTGCTGATTTTTGTTTTTTGGTTGTTGTTTTTTTTTTTTTGTAGAGACAGTCACTTTATTGCCCTTGGTAGAGTGCCGTGGCGTCACACAGCTCACAGCAACCTCCAACTCCTGGGCTTAGGCGATTCTCTTGCCTCAGCCACCCAAGTAGCTGGGACTACAGGTGCCCGCCATGATGCCGGCTATTTTTTTTTTATTGTTGTAGTTCAGCCGGGGGTGGGTTTGAACCCACCACCCTCGGTATATGGGGCCGGCGCTCTACTGACTGAGCCACAGGCGCCACCTGCTGACTTTTGTTTTTTATAGGTAAAAGAACTGAGAGACCCTGCTCAAACAAGCAGTGGGGAATGGAAGGCAGTTTCCTAGAGCAGAGAACTCCTCCCTCAGCCCCGAACACGGTGTCCAATCCCGACACTCAATGTTATTTCTTTTTTTTTTTTTTTTGTAGAGACAGAGTCTCACTTTATCAGTAGAGTGTCGTGGCGTCACACAGCAACCTCCAACTCCAGGGCTTAGGTGATTCTCTTGCCCCAGCCTCCGGAGTAGCTGGGACTACAGACGCCCGCCACAACGCCCAGCTATTTTTTTGTTTGTTTGTTTTGCAGTTCCCGAGGCTGGGTGTGAACCTGCCACCTTTGGTATATGGGGCCGGCGCCCTACTTGCGCCGCCCTCTCAATGTTATTTCTAAGGCCTCACCAGTTGATACCTTGGTGAGTTCCTCTCTCCTTCAATTTCAGATTCTTGAGGAATTGAAAAGACCCGACTTACAAAAGGATTTGTACCCTTTGCCTTTTGGTTTGTTACCCCTAATGTTTAATGTTCAGGGTAGGTGAGAGGAAATTGTCCCCCTGCCTTCAGAATTCCCAGTTGTAGCAAAGAGGACATGTAGAAGTTGATTCCTAGAACACTATCTGTGCATCACCTGGAATGTCCTTGTGTTTCCCCCATACACTTCCTCCTCCCGGCCCCAATGTGAGGATCACTGCTGTAAACCTTTAGACTCCCCGCTTTGTGGGTTCCAGCCCTAACCCAGAAGCCAAGCTATGGCCATTCTCCCTGGGGTGAGGGGCACACACACTTCCCCAATACTCCTCTCTTTAGTTTTAGGGGATTCCGAATCCTGGCCAAGGGCCGTGCTACAGTTGAGGGCTGCAGAGGAAGACAGATTCAACTCTGGACCAGGGTTTGACTAGTATTTGCCTCTGGGGCATTTCAAAAACAACTACAGGGCGTGATAGCCCCTGGTGACATTCCCCCTCCTCCAACTACTTCTTATGACCTTGAGGCAGGGCCAAAATATCTACTGGTGACCCACACCCCAACCTCAAATAGATCCATTCCAATCCAGTTATGGCCTTTAAAAGTATCATTATGATTAAAAGTATCAAAAGTTATGGCCTATTAAAGTATCATCAAAGGAGTACGGCGCCAGCCCCATATGCTGGAGGTGGCAGGTTCAAACCCAGCCCCTGCCAAAAACTGCAAAAAAAAAAAGTATCATTAGATATGCCCTGCCTAGGGGAATATCTAGAGCAATGGGCAGAAAACTGTAGCTTGTCATCTGTTTGGGGGTTTTTGCTAATTTGTTCAGGTTGGTCTTGAACTTCTGGCCCCACATGATCCTCTTGCCTTGGCTTCCCAAAGTGCAGGGCTTAAGAGGTGTGAGCCATCACACCTACCTGTTTTTGTACATGAACTACAAACGGTCATTGATATTTTCAATTTGTTACAAAAAACTATTTTGTGGGCAGCACCCATAGCTCAGTGGGTAGTACCTGGCCCCATAAACTGTGGCTGGAGGATTCGAACCCAGCCCAGGCCAGCTAAAAAACCGTGATGACAACTGCAACAACAACAAAAAATAGCCAGGCATTGTGGTGAGCGCCTGTAGTCCCAGCTACTTGGGAGGCTGAGGCAAGAGAATCGCTTAAGCCCAAGAGTTTGAGGTTGCCTTGAGCTGTGAAGCCACTGACTCTCTACCAAGGGTGACATAGTGAAACTGTGTCTCAAAAACAAAAACAAAGACAAAACCTGTTTTGTAACATCTGAAAATCATTTGAAAATCAAATTTCAATGTCCATGTAAAATGTTTATTAGAACACAATCACGCCCAATCCTTTACACACTGCCTGTGGCGCTTTCGCACTGCAGTGGCAGAGTCAAGTGGTCACTACAGAGACCATCCAGCTCACAAAGCCAAAAACATTTAATACCTGATCTTGTACAGAAAGTTAGTTGAACTGTGCCCTGGAGTTGAGACAGGGTCAGTCCTCTGTCATGAAGCCTGTGCTGGGGGGCAGCTGAGTTTCCTCGAGGTCTAGACCCCCTTTGAGTTCTGCAGGGGTGTGTGGCTTTACTTTTACAAAAGGGCGAGAAGGAGGGAGGAAAGATTCTGACCGGACACCACCGAGCCCAGACTGGCCGGCAGCGATCTTTTGTCCCGTCCTCAGCTGTCTGCTGGTTTCACTTCTCAGCGAAGAGGGTAGGTGGTCTCGGCAAGGTCAGCCTGTGGCTGAAGAGGCTGGGGCCAGGGGCCGCAGGGAGGCTCGGGGAGCCAGCAGGAAGGGGTGCAAGGCCAGTTACGGCCGGGCGACCTGGGTTGGACTTTACACCGGGAGCCCCGGTCACTCCTCCAGGCCAGTCCCAACCTCTCTATAGACGGATGGCCTCTCTAGGCACCCGTGGGGACCCCTAGGCGCCAAGTCTCCGGCGAAGTTGCTACGAAGGAAGGAAAGTCCCTGCTCGCCTCCGGCAGGGAAAGAAGAGTCCTCTGCGCCTCCGACTGTGGCGAGAAGCGCCGCTGGGTTCAGTGGCATTTCTCGGCTCAGGAGCCACCTGGGCAGCGGGACCCTGGACACCCCTGCCCTCCTGCCCCTCTGCTCTTGAGAGACGCCCACCTCACACCCCTGACCAGTAAGGCAGGTCACCCCTGCCCGATGCAGCGCCCTGCCCCGCTTCCCCGTGTCGGGCGTCGGACCCGCGAGCCCCTTCTCGGGCGTCCCGTCCCCGGAGTACCTGAGCGGCTCGCGGGCAGCGCGGGGACGCCCGGCAGCCCGGCCGCGGCGCAGAGAAGCAGCAGGACGGCCCACATCGCGGCGGCGGGACACGGGCTCCCGGGACTGCGCGGCGGGAGGCCGAGCGCGGGGTGGGGCGGGGCGAGCGGGGGGCGGGGCGGGGCGAGCGGGGGCGGGGCGGGGCGAGCGGGGGGCGGGGCGGCCGCGGGGCAGCGGGACTCCGGGACGCCGACCCTCGGTCGCCGCCGCCGCCTTTTCCCGCCCCTCCCCGCCTCCCACATCACTCCCTGGCCTCCTGGGCTCGCTGGACAGCCCGGTCTGGCGGGGACCTTGCTCTGCCCATTCAGACGGGCAGCGACAGGCGGGGGTGGCTGCTGGGAGGTGGCAGGGTGACCTCTCCTTCTCCCAGCCAGTCCCCACCCCCGCCCCCCATCTCCCAGCCGATCCCCACCCCGCACCCCACCTCCCAGCCGATCCCCGCCCCCCATCTCCCTGCCAGTCCCCACCCTCGCCCCCATCTCCCAGCCGATCCCCACCCCGCCCCCCACCTCCCAGCCGATCCCCCCCACCCCGCCCCCATCTCCCAGCCGATTCCCCCCCACCCCGCCCCCATCTCCCTGTCCTCATTGACAGCATTCCCCTGGATGTCTCTTCAGCTTTGTAATGAATTTACAACTAGAAAAATTAGACAACTTTGTGAGTTGTTCTCCTCGCCTTCCGACAGGCATTTTGGTCTCTCAGCTGAGGAAGCCACGTGGCAGCTGTGGGCCATTCCCTCTATTTGGCAAAGCTGAAGGTGTTACATAAAGGTCTGGGTGTGAGGACAGAATGAGGCACACTTCAGACTAAGGAGACCTTCTTAGGAAAGAAGAAGGAGATCGCCCCTGCTTGCACAGCGCCCCAAGGGACTGGTTCTTAACTTATGTCAACACACTGCTAAGTGCCATGTTGCTGACTCCCCATTTTACAGATGGGAAAACTGTGGCCCTAATAGTAGGTGGCAGCCTCCCCATTCTGTGTCCAGACCCAGCACACCTACGCAATGCTCTTTCTGCTCTGTTGCAGCCCAAGGCCGGCTCAGGCGGCTGGGGAAGAATCTGAGTTCTCTCTACCTTCCTCTAAATGTCATGGGGGGAAGGCCCAATAGAGAACAAACATGCAAACAGCATATTTAAGAGGAAAAAGGTTTTATTCAGCCGGTGGAGCTAGGGCAAATCTAAAAATTTCAAAATGGCTGTGCTGTCTGACTGGTTTGGTTTTTCCCTTTTTATTTCCAGTCAAAAAGTCATTGGTCAGTTTGAATCAAGCTGGAGAAGGAAACGTTCTATTGCAGCCTCCACAGAACTACAGGATTTCACTGAGTTGGAAATTTCCAGGTTCCGGGAAGTTAAGTTTCTACGAATTCCTAAGAGCTAAGTCACAATGAGGTATATCCTTGGGCCCTGAAGGTATATCCTTGGAGTCTCCTTGAGAAGACCTCTGTTCTTCTGACTTTACCCTTCCTGAGTATCCTCACACATAAACAAGTGTTTTCTCACCTAAAGTTCTACAGTTGGTAAGTCTACAAGGAGGTTGAACAACCAAATCGGTTTCACTTAGACTGTAAGGTAAACTTGGGCCTCTTGTTAATTCCTTTGTTGACTAGAAGACATCCTGCTTAGCCACCTTGGTGTGGCTCCAATAAATCCATTCCCCAAAATATCCATTGACTGCATGAGAAGGCATTGTTTGTCCACCGGGAACTCATGGAAAACACCACCATGCCTTGACCAAGCCCTGAAGATGCTATACCCACAGCCAAAAAAAGTTTGGAGACTCAGAAAAGTCCAGAAGTACGTGTTCCATCACAGCCAGGATTTGGGTGAAGTGATGAGGTTATATTGCACAAGTGCAGGGTTGGATCCTGTATTTATCTTAAAATGTGATATTTTGTTTATTATGCATTTTTTACAATGATTGTTTTTATTTTTTTATTTTTATTATTATTATTATTTTTTTTTTTTTTCAGTTTTTAGCCAGGGCCGGGTTTGAACCTGCCACCTCTGGCATATAGGGCTGGTGCACCACTCCTTTGAGCCACATTTTTTTGGTCACTTTTTGCAATAATTTTTAACTTTTAAAAAATACTGCATTAGGGCGCCGCCTGTGTCTCAGCGAGTAGGGCCCTGGCCCCATATACCATAGGTGGCGGATTCAAACCTGGCCTCAGTCGAACTGCAAAAAACAAAAAACAAACAAACAAATAAAAAAAAAATACTGCATTGAGGCTTCATGTCTGTAGCTCTGAGAGTAGGAGCCTGCCACATACACCCAGGCTGGCAGGTTTGAGCCTTGCCTGGGCCTGCTAAACAAACTGCAACCAAAAAATAGCCAGGTGTTGTGTTGGGAGCCTGTAGTCCCAGCTACTCGGGAGGCTGAGGCAAGAGAATCGTCTAAGCCCAAGAGCTGGAGGTTGCTGTGCGCTGTGATGCTACAGTACTCTAACGAAGGTGACAAAGTGAGACTCTGTCTCAAAAAAAAAAGAAAAAAAGAAAAATAAATTGCATTTCTCAAAATAATATATTGAGTTTTGGGGGCACTCCCTTAAATTTTGTGCCTCAGTCACATGCCTCACTTCTCTAACCCCAGTCCTGGACTCGTGATCTGGCACTAGATTCTGGACTTTCCTGCAAGTCTTACATTCCTGTGCAGTGGGAGCTTATCTTAGCTGAGCTGCAGGAATTCCTGCCTGAGGGTGGGGGCAAGAAGCTCCTGGGCTGAAGTTCTGGATCCCAGAACAAGAGCACTTCAGGTCATTTCCTCTGTAGGGCCTCCTTCAGCCTCTCCTTGTCCTCCTGTTCTCACAGTCTATACTCCTTAGTGTGGCCCGTAGAACCCTGTATGATATATCCGTATCCTGCTGGTAATGCCCACCACCATGGGGCCCCTCTGCAGTCTCCAGGTATGATTCCTGGCCTGGGCACAGCCTCCTCAATCCCTCCCTCGACCTCTCCTCCTCCCCACCCACACCTTCCTCCCCTCATTCCAAATTCCAACCCAGCTGAATCTTTTCTTCTTGGAAACTTCCTCTTCCTTTTTTTGAGACAGAGCCTCAAGCTGTCACCCTGGATAGAGTGCCTTAGCATCACAGCTCACAGCAACCTCCAATTCCTGGGCTCAAGCGAGTCTCTTGCCTCCGCCTCCCAAGTAGCTGGGACTACAGGTGCCCGCCACAACACCTAGCCATCTTTTGGTTGCAGCCGTCGTTGTTTGGCGGGCCCGGGCTGGATTTGAACCCGCCAGCTCAGGAGTACGTGGCTGGCGCCTTAGCCTGTTGAGCCACAGGCTCCGAGCCCTTCCTCTTCCTTAATTCCTGAATTAATAATCTGCACCACACACTGGCCTGTTTAATCCTGTACGACTTTGGAGGGTTTCCAGGCGAGCTGACTGATTTTTTTTGCTAGTTTGCACCTGCCCAGCTGTTGGTCTGAGTGGTCAGTGCTCATGTCATGTTAGGGGTTAAATATTTTGAAAACCTCCTGGTTTCCAGTATCTTCCCTTGCTCAGTGACATGGAGGCAGAAGTAGCCCAGAGCTGGTGCCCTAGCCCGGAGCCTGGCCCTCTGCAGCCACAACATAAGCGGTGGCAGTAGCAATATTGGTTGTTATTGCTTATTTAGAATCAGGTGGAAAAAGGCTCTTAAAAGTGATGTTCGAAGGACTCGTGGTCTTGGATGAGAGAAGTTTGGAGGTGCCGTCTTCACCTCTAATGAGTCTTGTGAGCACCTGGAGGAGGTTCTGGAAAGGAACAAAAATGGGTGGATGGTGTTTGTGGGGGGGAGTGAGGTTTGGAGAGAACAAAGAAAGAGGAGCAGCTGGGCCCTGAGGAGAAGAGGAGACAGGAGAGGCAGGGACTAGAGAGGACCTCCATCTCCCCACCTCCGCCCCTGAGCAGAACATTCCTGACTTCCCATCCTGGCAATGAGAAGGGCCCTGACTATTTCTGGGTCATGAGTCACTTGGTTCTGAGTGTGGTGGTAAGCAGACAGTAAACAAGTATTGCACGTGCTCCCGTAAGTGCTGATAAGGGCTTGGCTGGATGAAAACAGAACCAGGCAGGGCAGGAAGGGTGCCTGCAGGGTTGCAGCACCAGGCTGCCTCGTACCTCTGCATGCTTCCTGGGTACCCGGCTCTCCTTGCCCACCCGCCCACTTGGGGGTCTCCTGGGGGGCGCTCAGCCCATCACTCTGCTGCCAACTGCCCTGCAGCATTCATGACCCATCCTCTGCTCCCCAGCAGACACCTGGGTTTCTGTTCTTCAAGGACCAGTTTGAAATATTTTCTCTGAGAAACTCTTTGACCAGTTCCTCTTTTTAACCCTTCTTTTTTACTTTTTAAAAATTGAAGTGAGAGCTTGGTGCCTGTGGCTCAAGGGGCTAAGGTGCCAGCCACATACACCCAAGCTGGCAGGTTCGAACCCAGCCCGGGCCTGCCAAACAACAATGATGGCTGCAACCAAAAAAGTAGCCGGACATTGTGGTGGGCGCCTGTAGTCCCAGCTGGCTGGGAGGCAGAGGCAGGAGAATTGCGTGAGCCCAGGAGCTGGAAGTTGCTGTGAGTTTTGATGTCACAGCACTCTACCTGGGGCAACAGCTTGAGGCTCTATCTCAAAAAAAAAAAAAAAAAGTTGAAGTGAGGACGGCGCCTGTGGCTCAGTGGGTAGGGTGCTGGCCGCATATACCAAGAGTGGCACGTTTGAACCCGGCCCCGGCCAAACTGCAACAAAAAAATAGCCGGGCGTTGTGGTGGGCACCTGTAGTCTCAGCTACTCCGGAGGCTGAGGCAAGAGAATCGCCTAAGTCCAAGAGCTGGAGGTTGCTGTGAGCTGTGATGCCATGCACTCTACCGAGGGCAAGAAAGTGAGACTCTGTCTCTAAAAAAAAAGAAAAAAAGAAAGAAAGAGAAAGGGGAGGGTGACCCATCTCGCAGCGCAAAGATGGCACAGTTACTGGCCACATTTATTTGGGCCTGTGGAGGGTAGGCACATTCCACAGGTTCCAGGTCGGGTTAGCATCTTTTGGCTTGAACTTCTGGGGGCTGGGGCTAGCCAGATTCTTTGTGTCTTTGTCTTAGGAGGAAAGAAGGAGGAGGGGGAGGGGAAAGGGGTTTGAGTCAGGCTGTGTTAGGCCCCACAACAGTTTTCTAGGTCATCCAAATTGTAGCATGCATCAATACTTTACTCCTTTTTGATAGGGCTGAATATAGGGACCAGCCCAAAGAGAATGTCCTGCCCAGGAAGAAATGAATGCGCCAGTCCCGACCCATCTGAACTTTTATATTCCCAGCCACTGTAATCCACGTTCTGACTCCTTTCTCAGACTCAACTCGATCACACCCATATGGAGTAAAGGCTGTGTTGCCCACACAGAACTTGGACTCTGTTTCCTTTTGTTCATGTCTTGGAATAATTTCTTATTTTTGGTCCTTAAGCTCTTATTTTGGTGCTGAGAACCTGGGATAGGCGAGATATACCCCATGGGACCCAAGTAGACAGACTCTTGTTCCAAAGAGACAAAGGCAAACCGACCCCTGCCCCAAATGCATCCATTTAATCGTGAGGTGAACATTTGTCCAGTACCCTTTTCTGAACTTTTTAAACTTCTCTTTCCTTTCACCAGTCTGGGCAGAAGAAACCCTGGTGGTTTGTGCCTCCTAAATCCGGCGCCAGTTACAGACTAACCCCGGCGAGTCAGACTTGCCCTTCCAGTGCTTCATGGGGACACCTTGCTGTGGGCCTGGACCACTCTTTTTGGGCGTGTTAAAGGTCCTACAGGGACTCCTGGAAACCTCCCCAGCCCCAGCCACTTCCTTCTTCCTCCCCTCTGTAAGTTCCTCCTTCATCCTTTCTTTATTTTCTACCTCCAGTTTCTAATATGGGGGCCGCACAGTCACGGGATCCCCCCTTGTTCACCTTTAAACTGTCTTTTAACTCACCTCAAGCTCCCATGGCTCTACCTCGACCTTGAACCTAAATGCCTCATCTTTTTCTGTAGTACTGCTTGGCCTACAGATAAACTAAACAATGGCTCACAATGGCCTGAAAATGGCACCTTTGACCTTTCAATCCTCATTGACCAACAATTACTGTTAGAGATTGGGCAAATGATCAGTGATCCCCTACATCTAGGCCTTCTTCCTTCTCCAAAACTTTCCTTCTTTATGTTGATCTTGTGAACCCTCCCAAATTTTCCTTGGGTGGGCCAAACCAGCCCTCCCAAGCCCCCTGAATCTCCATGGTCTTCCTTTGACCCAGCAGACAACCCTCCCCCTTTTGCCCCTCAACCCCCCTCAACCTTTTCCCTATGTGCAGAATTCCGCCCATCTCCTCTCTCTCTCCATCATCCCCCACCTGCCTTCAGCCACTAGTGGGCAAAAAAGAAAAGATGGCAGGCTCTGCGCCTGTGGCTCAAGCGGCTAAGGCACCAACCACATGCACCTGAGCTGGTGGATTTGAATCCAGCCCCGGCCTGCCAAACAATAATGATGCAACCAAAAAATAGCCAGGCGTTGTGGAGGACGCCTACTTGGGAGGCAGAGGCAGGAGAATTGCTTGAGCCCAGGAGTTGGAGGCTGCTGTGAGCTGTGATGCCATGGCACTCTACCCAGGGTGACAGCTTGAGGCTCTGTCTCAAAAAAAAAAAAAAAAAAAAAAGATGGCAGACCCATG